>DF358539.1:0-49539 GCA_000787875.1 Solanum virginianum
TTTCCAATATATTGGCAGGATATATTCCGTCCATGTTATAATGTCTTTTATATGTAGTATTTCTTGTTCTATATATCTTATATAGTTTCTCGTGATCCGTATAATTTCTTCCAATATATGAATGTTTGTAATAAATGTATATGTTCATCATATGTTCTTGAGTATAATAATATATCATCAATATAGACTATGCAATTATGTAATTTTGAAAAATAAGTGTCCTTGTTATATTTCTTGTTTCCTAGCTTTTATATTATTTTTATAATGTTTTATGTTACCATATCTAATTCTTCTTTGCGAACACCACTGTAGATACTACTCAGGAACATTTACGGAAGCTGAAAATTAGTTGGAAATAAATAGGAAGGAATTATTTGCATTATATAAATGTTTATTAGCTTTTGAACCATATATTGTTTATAATAAATTTATTGTGAGAACAGATAATAAGGTAAAACTTTTTGCGTTTTATCAGTCCTAGATTTTTTACATTAGTAGAGATAATATTCATCATCAACCCACATATATGTACATACATATAAAAAGGGAAAAAGCCTAAATCTCATATCACCAAAGGAAAACCTCATATCAGTTTCTCATGTTCAATTACTCCTAAGAAAAAATCGATTGATCCAATGATGATGCCATAATACAGTTCTTGGAGGGTTAGTACAAGAGCTTGTGCTAACTAAAAAAGAGACAGGAAAGCCAACATTACATTCAACACAATGGAGGGTAGTGATAATGATCTAGGAGTGCTTATTTCCATTCTATAATAATTGAGAAGTTGAATAAAACTTGCTTCTACTGTCATCTGGGGTAGATAAAACTTACTATCACTATCACCAGGAGGTTTTCATACGAAAATAATTTTAGAATTTAAAAATTAATTAATGATGAACTATTTTCCAAGATTGGGTTACCTAGTTGATGTCGCCCAAGCTACACCTTCTTTTTGAGGCTGAAGCAGTCGTTGTCAAGATATAGAACCAAACTAAGGTTAAGGTCGAACCCAAGGGAATATGGTAAACTTAGAAGAATTTAATTTTTGCGATTCGAATTTCTTAACCAACTTATCTCCGTAAAAGGGAGGGGGGTTATATCACTTGAAAAATAACCCTAATCTAAGACGAGTGTTTAACCAATCAGAAGAGAAACTAGGATATTGTGTTTCTCATGATTCCCTAACTTTGTATCTCTAGATAATCGAATTCTTTTCTAGTGTGTAGCATGCAGAATGGTAAGTTAAGATCACCAAACCCTTTGGCCTAGGTGAGAGACGAATTTCACTATGTGATTTAGTCCATCCCGCAGTGTGACATTACTAACCCTTACCTGTTATCCTAGTATAACCTTCCCTTGGCCCAGTTCGGTTGATTAGATGAGAAACATTGATCAAATCCCATTAATTAATCTCTTTTCCTATTTATTACTACCTTGGTCCAATCAGTAACACTTGGTGGGTTCTAACATTGGTAACCATTAGAAAACATTCAAAATGAAGAGAATTAATTAATACATGCATGCATACTTTTCAAGAATTATGAATTATCTGATTTTACCTTGTTAGTTCTTTATGGTTCCCACAATCCTAGTTGTTGATTTAGCTACTCATGATCAGTGTAAATGCAAGACCTATGAGTTTGAGTAACATAATTAATAACTTACACAATTGAATTAAGCAGAAGAAAAATCTAACTCTTCAATGAGAATCACAATATTATAATTATAAGATCAAATTAAAGTTTACAAGTGTTTCTCAAACTATCCAATGTTTTTCTCTACTGTCTCTCGCTGCTCTCTAAGAAAAATAACCTATTTATAGTGTTTAAAATACAAATTCAAAATAAAATAGGACGACTAGGTGGGCAGGCTCTACGACGTGCTCTATGGACTGTATAGTGATTTATGGCTCATAGTTGGGCTTTCATAAACTGTTACTTAGATTCTGGACTTGGCTTCTATGACACCCCTCTACATCCCATAAAGGGTTCTATGGCCCATAAGGAGTTTTATCTGATGAAATTTCAGAAAGTCCTTCTTATCTGATCCTTAGGGTACAAGACTGGGTCTATAGCTCGTCTGCATTTTTGTAGACCCAACTTTAGAAATTCACTCTTCACTGGAATTGCACACAAACCTCCTTCACGGCCTGTAGAATACCTTACGGCCCATAAATGATCTCCTGGATCCTCAAATTCAGCAACTTGTGCATATTTTGCCCAAACATTATTCCAACCCTAAAATCCCATAAAACAAACACAAAAACACATCAAACCTACTAACGTCGCATTGAGAACAAATAAAATTCTAAGTTTTAAGCATCTAAAGTATTGTATTTTGATAGCACATCAACACCCTTAACTTAAATTGTTGCTTGTCCTCAAGCGACAAACTCAATCTATATAAGCATCATAGTAACACACAAACCTCAATCTAATAGCATACATCTTATCAAACTTAAGCACAAACATCCACACCACTTTTCAAAACACAATTAAATAGCTACTCAATAAAGCACACAGATTAATGCATGTGACAATGTAACTATGAAAAGCGAGGTAACCATTAATAAGCCATGATCACTGAATAAGTCTAATATTAATAATGCAATGCAAATGCCCTTACAGAAAGAAATCCTATATCTCACTCACAATGATGTTTTCATGTATAATCTTGGGACTGTGCAAAATCACTCACTCTCACAAAAGACGTTCATGTATCATGCCCAATACGATATGCTTGCCCCTATACTCATGACTAAGACCCTTGACTACTTGGACTAGGATCACTTTAGGACTTTACAGGCTTATAACGTAGACTCAGGGGGCTTTGGTATGATGCTTTAGGAAAATAGTGACTAAAGATCCTCCTTGACATTGTGTTTTTCTACACTTTTGCCCTACCAGCACTGTTACTTTTATTTCATTCTCCCTTTATCCTATTTCAAGCTTTTGTGGGTACTTTATTTATATTTTTTAACTTTTTGCCTTGTATTTACACTTTATTTTTCTTTTTAGCTCATAATTAAGGCATCACTCATTTTGCTTGCATCCATTATACCTTTTTTCTCCTTTTCCATATATCACTAACTTTTTTCTCATTTTGTGTTTTACCCTTACACTAGCCACCTTTAACCTAGGCTTTTGGTCTGAGTTGAGGTACACATTATCCAACCTCGAAACTAGGGCTACTTGTGATAGCCACCCCTTAACTTTGGCTTTTTGTCTCAGTCAAGGTGCACAATGTTCAAGAAAGGACCAGGGCCAATTTTAGGATTTATTTCAACTAATAAGGCTAGGTTACTTAGTTTGTTACAAAGAAGAGGTACATATCAGACTCAAACATTAGGATCAAGGGATATTTAACACATTTGGTTGGTATTTAGGCTAAGTGGACTGTTATGAACAATGACCTAAGATCCTTTCCTAACTAACAAACCTAAAGTCCAAAATCTGAATAACAGGGCAAGTTCTGAATTGAAACACAATACATGAATTTAGCAAATTACGCTCACACTCATGCGACACTGATTACACTATCAATACAGACTCTCAAATCATACTTTTCATCTTAATTTTATCATCACTTATTAGAACAAGCACTATCAACACACTTAAACATGCATGGTTGCTATCTAGACTAACTAATCAAAACTTTGGTGAGTATCATTTTTCACAAAAATCACAAAAACATATATATAGCACAGATCTTAGTACTATATGCTACAAATACTACCTAAACTGATGGGTATTATTTTTCACAAAAAAGCACAAAAACACATATATGTCACATATATGAGTACTATATGCTACCAACACTACCTAAAACATCCTAAGCATGCTGGTTCAATAGAAAATAAATATCCGTGGAAAAAAGAACACATGTAAGAAAACCCTTAAGATTCATAATTAGGGTATATAGTTATAGCCCAATGCTATTCAAACTTCACTAAGGCCCACAACTACCCATACCCATCTAAAAAGAGGTGAATTGTCCTCAATGCACAAAATAAAAAAAAGTATTGGGGTAAAAAAACATACCTAGTGACCTAAGTACCAGTGTGTAGCTGAGACTGACCAAGCTCAACCTGCGTGATAGCCTTCTCAGTAGTAGATGATGACCGAAGGGTCCAACACCCCTCACCCTCTCGAGCTTATGACCCTGTTGTCTCTCATCTTCTTGCATCGACTGCCTTAAGATAACCTCTAGATCCTCCTGCTCTATTAGCCCTGCATGTAGTCGTACTCTATTTGGATCATCATCATTATTGCAGGGCCTTTTCCCGAGGGAAGGCTGTGTAAGCTCCTCTGGAGCAAATACGTCCACTACTAGCACCTTTAGTGTAGTCTCTAGTAATGTCATCGGTGTTACCAATGCTGCTACAATGTCGACCTAGAGTTGCTGGATCTCCGTCTGTAGGGCTATCATATTTGCTGGCCAGGCCATGCTCAGATTCTGCTGGACCCTCAACTTGAAAGCATTAATGCGGGCATCCATAACGGAAAGTCAGTCCTGAATAGTAGCGATTACATATGCTTGTATGCGTCCCTTGGACTTCGTAATGGCCTTATCTGCTATACTAATTGAGTCAATTGAGACTTGATGTAGGCCATTCTCTGTGCCATGGCCTAGATAGATATTGTAGACATATAAACCATGGACGCAAGTGTTATCTATGATGAGATGGCCTATGGTGCAGGAGTAGTAGTAGTGGGCTCCCCCTCTACATTAGTCTAGGTCTGTGGGGACCTCTCCTCTATATATGTAGTAGTGGTGGTGGTGGCTGGAACCTCAAGAGATAGCGTTGGGGTGAACATCTCTTGCATAAGAGCTAGCTGGTGCGGTGCTCATCAGAGTGCTATCGGGTTCTCCTCAGCCTTAATAAGGCTGGCATCCAAAGTACATCAGACCTTGATCAGTGAGTCTAGGTGGTGTAAATTCTCTACCCCCGACACTAGATAGAATCTGTACATCAAGTATGAAAAAGGGATAGAGATAGTCCTCCTGAAGGCCGCCTCGTGGATCTGCTCAGTAATGAGCCTGGCCCAATCTATATTATAGCTAGACAAGATGCTGACAACTAGAACTATATGCTCTGGCATCAAGGTGTTATCTACAAGCATTGGATGGATCTGTGATTCAACAACTGCCTACTTAAATTTGGCAGGAAAACTAAGAGAAACTTCACAATAGGCTTTGAGTAAGTGGCTACCTATGCAGGATCCAGACCCTGCTCAATAATTAAACTAGCTACCCATCTCATCGAGCTGGCTCTATAGCTGTAGTCTCTTATCAAACCCAAGTCCCTGGTCTGCCCCACTCTGTGGTTAAACTCTGCAGTGGATCTGGGGGCTGGGAACTTGGGCCCAAATAACATACGAAGGATGGTTGTCATCGAGATATCCACCTGTCGGCCCCTCACTCTAGTCTATATCAGTCTGGGCTAAACAAGGGGCTTCTTCCCCTTGGGAAGAGTACTTTAAACTATCACTGCATTAGATCTGTAGAATTCCCATACCATGGTCGGGGAGTACCTCCCTAATGGTTTGGTCTGCCACTGGAGCCCATATCATCTGATGGTGTCCTGGAGACCGGGGACACTATCTAATTCGAATGAGATAGCCTAGGGTTCTTGATAAATGGAGCAGGCTAGCTTGCTTAGCTCAGTAACCTGCACGCCCTCTGTATTTATGTCCTACAAGCCCACAATGCACCACCAGCTAGTAAGAGCATATGGAGGTGATGGTGATATCCATGGTGTGGCAGAGGACTCTGCCTCCGACTCATCCTTAGATCCTGTCTCTGAATCTGACTCTTATCTGGATGGATTCATCGGCATGGAGCTGCTCTTGTCATTGTCTCTCTCGTTAGACTTAGGAGTACAAATGACAATAGCTTGTGTCTGCCCAAGTCTAGTGGCAACCTATGTCTGTGGTGTCTCAACCTCCGAGTTAGGTCAGACGCTGAGCTCCTCAAGTGATCCACTAAGCGTGGAGGTCTTCTCCTCCCCCGAGGTCTCCTCTGAGCCTCCTCTGCATGGCTTTAATCTCCTCACATCTTGATTTTGGGGCGATAGTACCTGAAAATACACATTTATGCAACTTGGTTAGCCCTACAGATTAAGACATGAAATGCAAAAACATATCATATTTGATTGTAGAGGGGTCTACGAAAGCACCTCTATGGGCTGTAGTGGAAACTATGAGCCAAAGAAGGCTCTCGTAAAAATAGTGTTCACATATTTTGTTTAATGGAATGATATCTATGAGACCTGGTACAACTCATAAAAGTTTCTATGAGTCATAGATGATTCCAATGTCTGAGTCTTTTGCAGGCAGGGATCCACAAGACCCGTCTACAAGTGGTAAAATATTCTACAACTTGTAGAAGGTCTCATTTGATAGGTACTCAGAAACTTTAAGTTTCTGGAATCTCATACGAGGAGCTATTATGACTCATGGAATGTTCCACGGGCCGTAAAAGACCCTCGTAGACCAGAAAAACTCAGTCACTTGAGTTTCTAATCCATCAATATGGACCCAATATGACTTTTTCAACCTACTCTATCAACATCGAAGCAATACACACACACCTTACATAATTCATAACACAATACCCAATAACCCCGCATGATAATTTAAACATATACCCCATAAAAGATCATTAAGTAGGCTTTCCCAGTCCTACCAACCCTGTTTGAATGAATTATCATAAAAAACATAAACTTGTGCCATCATACACCAAATTTCAAACACATAATTGTATTATTTCAAATGGTGGCTGATTACATAGGTGTTAAACACATCATTCAAAACATACAACAAGGCAATTACAACAAATTTCAGTCTGAACACATGTTCAAGCATGGCCAACCACAATTCAATTTTTAATCATATTAATTTGCACACATGGGTTTATGTCTAAATTAACCATGCCTGATAAAATATTTTAACCTAATCACATAATAATTGGTAAACAAAGGGTGTTTGAAACACCAAAAACTTACCAATTTGAGTGATTAAATCATAGAAAGTAAAGCAGGTAATGAGACATTGAAAACCCTAGGCAGCCGAAAAAACTTGCCAAAAAATGGTGGTGGTGCTGCCGTTAGTGGTCGAAAAGAGTTGAGGTGGAGTTTGGCCGGGTATATTTTGTAATTAGGGCAAGAAATAGGGTTAAATATTTTGACCCCATATTTATAGTTTGACCAGTTCAGTCAAAACTAATGGGCCCAAACTCTATGAAATAATGATTACGAGCCATAGAGTGCTTCACGGCCCATAAATCATCATTTCGTAGAAAGTCTAAACTCTAGTTTTGAGGACTGGGTTTCACAGACCAATCTATGAGTCATAAGATTTAGTACATCTCATAGAGTTGATCGTAAAAACCCCAACACTTCGTCAAAAACTTAAAAAACTTACCTGGGGCCCACGAGCCCAATTCACGACCCATAATTTTATCTACAGGCTGTAAATTTGGCTCGTGGACTAGAGTACATAATGTTTTACTCACTAAAAGTGTTTAGAGATGGTGTACGAGTCGTAGATTGATATACAGTCTGTAGAACCAGTCATAGAGCCACTTCCAGATCCCCTTTTCAGCCACGAATGACTGACTTAGCCCTGCAGATTCTTCACAAAATATACTGTTATACTATATGCAACCAGCGAAATATCTAAAATTACAACCAAAATGCAAAAAGAAAAACTACCTACAAGTCCAAAAACTAAAAACGAAGCTACAATTACAACTGTTACATAAAAAACCTTGGGTTACCTCCCAAGTAGTGTTTGATTTACTATTGCAACATGTATTGACAACCTAGTTGCTTAGACTTCACCAAGTACCTAAACCTCGTCCTTCATATCACTTGGCCTCTTCATTAATTGATAGATATTGAAGATAACATTTTTGTCGTTTAATCTAAACTTGAGTTGACCAACTTCCATATCCACTAATGCTCGACTAGTGGCTAGGAATGACCTTTACAAGATGATTGGAACATCGAGGTCGACCTCATAATCTAGGATCACAAAGTCTGTAGGGAGTAGTAATTTTTTAACTTTAACAAACACATCATAAAGTATCCCTATAGGCTTTTTCATTATGCAATTAGCTATCAACAACTGCATGCTCAGCGGAGTAGGGGCTCCCAATCCTAGCTCTTTAAAGGCTGCAAGAGGCATCAGATTTATGCAGGCACTGAGATCACACAATGTCCTCACGAAGTCTACATCTCTAATAATGCAGGGTATATTTAATGTGCCAGGATCTTCTCACTATTGAACCAAAGACCTCATAGCAATTGCACTGTAATATTGAAGCTCTTGGAAGAGTTCCTAACTCACAGTGTGATTTTTCATAACCAGGTCCTTTATGAATTGTGCATACCCTGATATCTTCTCCAATGCCTCAATGAAAGGGAGATTGATGGAGAGTTATTTCATAATGCAGAGAAAGTGCTTGAACTTACCTTCCTCCTCCTCCTTCTTTTCAACTCTCTGAGGGAAGGGAGGAGGACTTGGAATGGGTTTCATTTTCTGTAGTGCATCTGTAGCATCACTCACCCCATCCTTGCAACAACCATCTTTGGTATCCACATCCTTGACTACAACTTTCTTCTCTCGAACATTATCCTCATCAACTAGCATGGGAGGATCAATGGTACTCTTGCCACCACGAGTAGTAACGGCCATGAACTGCCCTTTATTCTTGGGATTCTAAACTATGTTACAAGGTAGTGTACCCCTCTGATACTGATTTAGTTGAGTTGACACTTGACCAAACTATTGCTCAAGCTATTTGATGGTAAAGAATGAGATTAGATTTTCTGATTTATATTAGAGGTCTTAGATTTCATCCCCCTCAAAGTCTCATCCCATATATCAGCTTTCTTTAATAGGTGGTCAAACATCTCCTCAAATCTGGAGCTACTCGCACCTATATTTCAATTATGTGGTATCACATAAAGACTATTTCTGTAACTATCTCTATGGTCCCAATCTGTATCTTTGTCTTGGCCTCAATTTCTATAATAGTACCCACCGCGATTGCCTCTGAAAGCTTTATCTTGATTAAAGTTACGACCTTTATTTCCTTGGCCATGGCACTAATAGTCCTGATTGGATGCTTGGAGTTGGTTGGTAAAACCCTCGTCTGATCGGCAATGAAATAAATATCCTCCTTATAGTAGGGATTATCATGCATGGGTGCTCACGGAGGCTAATGAACAATGATATTAACTCGGTCCTGATTCTGCTATCATCATCACCTCTATACCTGTACGGATTTGGGCAAGCTTTTACATAATCTCTTCATTTATTTTAGCATACTCTGAACTAATACTGATAGTGCACGAACTTTTGGTAGATGGTTTGTCTCTTTGCCCCATGCATGATTCGTCTTGATCATACCCTCCATAATGGTATTAACACACGCAAGACTATTCTTATCCAAGGCATGGTAGAAGATCTCCACCAAGGCAACATCAACAATTTTATGGTCTGGGACACTCCTTAAGCATTTAGTGAACTGCTCCCTTGTAGTACTGATCAAGTCACTAAGACGTAGCTCAAAGTTGTTGAACTAGACTTTTGACTTGAGCTTCTTCGATCTCGAGAGGTGCCTCTCCGAAAAGGCCCTTTACAACTCAGCCTAATTGGTGATCGAACTGTACAAAAGCTCAGATAGCCGTAGTGCTGCGTTGCCTGTTAGAGAGAATGGGAAGACATAAAGTCCTGTAGTATTTATAGACAGATTTTGTGTTTCCATCACACTCTTGCAAACAAACATAACATTGTATAGTTGGCAATACATATACTTTGATGGTAGGCCCGTGAACAACCCATGGTTCTATAGTATCTGAAGCAACTCACTCGAGACCATGAGCTTTGCGTTAACCGGTATTGGTGGTAAAACAATAGCTCCAGTCACCTCCAAAGCCATAGGGTTTAGCTGATATTGATTCCATTGATAAGTTTTGATGTTGAAGTGCTGTGGCTGTGGAGCAATGTCCTCAAGAGGAGGTGGGTTTTCATTGTTGGAATTCTCATTCTTATTCCAGTTCAGAGCTGCATTTGCCACATTATTGGTGTTATTGAGATCACACAATGTCCTCACGATTATTGGTGTTATATTGGGTCATTCTTCTCAGTCTTCTCTGGAACTCTGGGTGAAATAGAGTCAAAGGTATGCCTCGACTTCAAATGTTTGGCATACACTACAGTTATACCCTGAAACAAAACAAAAATAACAAAAAACATAAAATAAGAGAAATAAGGATTAATTCTTGAATTACTTGAATTAGAGTAAGTTTAGCCTTATTCCCCAGCAAACGGTGCCAAAACCTTAATGTCGCCCAAGCTACACCTCCTTTTTAAGACAAAAGCAGTCGTTGTCATGATATAGAATCTAACCAATGTTAGGGTCTAACCCAAGGGAATATGATAGACTTAAAAAATTCAATTTTTGTAATTCAGGTCTATTAACCAACTTATCTCCCCAAAGAGGGGGTGGTGGTGGTGGTGATGGTTTATAATCACTAGTAAAAATAACTCTAAAGTAAGATAGTGCTTAATTAATGAGAAGAGAAACTAGGGTATTGTGTTCCCCATAATTTCCTAACTTAGTATCACCAGATAAACAAATTCTTTTCTAGTGTATAGGATACAGAACGATAAGTTAAGTTAACTAAACCCTTTGCCCCGGGTGAGAGGCAAATTTCAATATATGATTTGATCTATCCCCGCAGTGTGACATTACTAACCCTTACCTATTGTCCAAATATGACCTCCCCTTAGCCAAGTTCAGTTGATTAGATGAGAAACATCGATCGAATTCTATTAATCAATCTCTTTTTCTATTTATTGCTACCTTTGTCCAGTCAGTAACATTAGGAAGGTTCTACTGTTGGCAACCATTATAAAACATTCAAAGCTAAGAGAATTAATTAATACATGGATGCATATTTTTCAAGAATTACAAATTATTCGATTTTACCTTACTAGTTCTTCATGGTTCCCACAACCCTAGTTGTGGATTTAGCTACTCATGAATAATGTAAATGCAAGACTATATGAATTTTAATAAGATAATTGAGCACTTACACAATTGAATTAAGCACAATAAAATCCAACTCTTCAATGAGAAGCACAAGATTGTAATCAAATGATAAAATCAAAGTTTACAAGTGTTTTTCAAACTCTCCAATATTTTTCTCTACTGTATCTCTCTTCTCTCTAAGAAAAATAACCTGAAAACCTATTTATTATGTTTAATATACAAATCCAAAATAAAATGGGATAACTAGGTCGGTAGGCTCCATGAGGTGCTTTACAGGCCATATAATGATTTATGACGCGTAGCGGGGCTTTCGTAATCTGTTACTTAGATTCTCGACATGGGTTCTATGGCACCCCTCTATGACCCGTAAAAGGTTCTACGACTTATAGAGGGTTTTGTGTGATGAAATTTTAGAAAGTCCTCCTTCTCTGATCCTCAGGGTACAGACTAGGTCTATGGCTGGTCATGTCCTCTACGGCTTGTCTGCATGTTCGTAGACCAAACATTAAAAATCTATCCTTCACTAGAATTGCACACGAAACCTCTTTCATGGCTCGTAGAATATCTTATAGCCTGTAAAGGGTCTCATGGATCCTTAAAATTAACAAATTCTACATATTTATCCAAACATTGTGCCAACCCTAAAATCTTGCAAAACAAACACAAAAGTACATCAAATTTACTAACATCACATTGAGACTAAAGCGGTTATCGTCAAGATATAGAACCTAACCAAGGTTTGGTTCGAACCCAAGAGAATATGGTAGACTTAGAAGAATTCAGTTCTGTAATTCAAGTTTATTAACCAACTCATCTCTGGGGGAGGGGGGGTTATAATCACTAGTAAAAATAACTCTAAATTGAGACAAGTGTTTAACTAATGTGAAGAGAAATTAGGGTATTGTGTTCTCCATGATTCCCTAACTTAGTATCACCGGATAACCAAATTCTTTTCTAGTGTGTAGTATGCATAACAGTAAGTTAAGTTCACCAAATCCTTTGACCAAGGCGAGAGGCAAATTTCACTATGTGATTTGGTACATCCCCGTAGTGTGACATCACTAACCCTTACCTATTGTCCTAGTACAATCTCCCCTTTGCTAGTTCGATTGATTAGACGAGAAACATCGATTAAATCTTGTAAATTAATCTCTTTTCCTATTCATTACTACCTTGCTCAGTTAGTAACACTAGGCGGGTTCTAATATTGGCCACCATTAGAAAACATTCAAAACAAAGAGAATTAATTCATACATGCATGCAGACTTTTCAAGAATTACGAATTATTCAATTTTACATTGTTAGTTCTTCATGGTTCCCAGAACCCTAGTTGTGGATTTAGCTACTCATGATCAATGTAAATGCAATACTTATGAATTTAAATAACATAATTGAGCATTTACACAATTGAGTTAAGCACAAGAAAATTCAACTCTTTAAAGAGAATAACAAGATTGTAACTAGAAGATGAAATTAAAGTTTACAAGTGTTTCTCAAACTCTACAATATTTTTCTGTACTGTCTCTTGCTCCACTCTCTGCTTTCTAAGAAAAATAACCTAAAAATTTATTTATAACATTTAAAATATAAATCCAAAACTAAATTAGACAACTAGGTCGGTAGGCTCCACGAGGTGCTCTATGGGCTGTATAGTGATTTATGACTCGTAGTCAGTCTTTCGTAAACTGTTACTTGGATTCTAGACATGCTTCTATAACATCCCTCTATGGCCTGTAAAAGGTTCTACAGCCTATATGGCGTTTCGTATGATAAAATTTGAGAAAGTTCTCCTTCTCTGATCCGCAGGGTACGAGACTGGGTCTACGACTCATAAAGCTGCATGTTCGTAGACCAAACTTTAGAAATCCACCCTTCATTGGAATTGCACAGGAAACCTCCTTCACTACCTATAGAATACCCTAAGCCCCATAAAGGGTCTCGTGGATCCTCAAAATAAGCAATTCTGCATATTTTGCCCAAACATTATGCAAACCTTGAAATCTTGCAAAACAACCACAAAAACACATCAACTCTACTAACATTATATTGAGAACACACAAAATTCTAAGTTTTAAGCATCAAAAGTGGTGTATTGTGACAACACACCAACCATCCTTCACTGGAATTGCACACAAAGTCTCCTTCATGCCCTATAGAATACCTTACAACATGTAAAATATCTTATGGTCTGTAAAGGATCTCGTGGATCCTCAGAAATGGTAACTTTAGCATATTTTGCCCAAACATTGTGCCAACACTGAAATCCTACAAAACAAACACAAAAATACATCAAACCTACTATCATCGCATTGAGAACACATAAAATTCTATGTTTTAAGCATCAAAAGTATTATATTTTGATAGCACATCACTAACGCCTTGACATCATTTATGGAGTGGATGAATGGTGTATTCCGACCATATTTGGATTTCTCAGTTATTGTCTTCATTGATGATATATTTGTATACTCCAATACCAAAGCGGATCATGAGCAACACTTGAGGATTATACTTCAATAACTTATAGAAGAGATATTGTATGCCAAGTTTCCAAGTGTGAGTTTTAGCTGAGTTCGATGGTGTTTCTAGGTCATATTGTATCTAGAGAGGGTATCCGTGTTGGTCCAATTAAGATTGAGGCAGTTCAAGGTTGGGCTAAGCCAACTTTGGCCACTAAGATTTGTAATTTTGTGGGCCTAGCTAGTTATTAGAGATGGTTTAGTCATGGTTTGTCTTCTATAGCAACTCCATTAACTAGGCTCAGTCAGAAGAATGTGTTGCTTCCCTAGCACACATAAATGTACATGATCAGCCCAAGTAATATAGTGGCTCTTTTCAGAAACCGAATGTTAAACCCAAAGGACTTGTCAATTAGTTATTTACTAAGATATATTCATTCTAATTATTTATTTAAGAAGTGAACAATTAACCAAGATTAGAGATATTTCTACAGAATCGAAGAATGAGTCAATCAAAGATTATGGTTTAGCTAATAATCATTTTTAGTATCAATGTCATCAAGTTATTTGATTATCCTGTTCCTGATTCACAGGGTTTAATTTACCTAAGTAGGGTTGCATGCCTCTACCGGCCTATTCTCATTGATAGCCTAACTATATCATTTAGCGAGGATAGACATGATCACTAAGAATGTATTAAAGCTACTTCCTATATTTGAACCAAGTGAGGTGGATGGGTAGGTGTCACAAGTCTCCCTTACATAAATCATCTAGTTTCTTAGACAAACAAGCTCCTTATATGGTGAGTTTTATCCACTCCAACATCTCTGGAATCCAGAGCAGACAACAGATTTATTCCATGGTTGGCCAGACTATGAAATATAGATTAAAGGAATATAGGAACAACTAATATGATAAACAAATATTTCAAATTAATAATGACTAAACAATCATCTTATTAGCTACCATAATCATAGAACGAGAAGTTTAACTCCACATAGGCATGAAAAAAAACCATAAATCATTCAAAGATAAATGTTAAAATAAATATTATTGGAGAAGAAAAGATGAAATCAAAATTCTCCGGCCTCCATAGTGGCTTATATTTCTCTCTAGGTCAAAAGTTGTGTAAAATCTAATTTTATAAAATATTTATAGGTGTAGAAAAAGAAGTTCCAAATAAAATAATTGAGTCCAAAATAAATTGGGAAACCCAAATTCACAAGAAATTGGATTGCTCATCCCACATGTGAATGTTGTACGCCGCCTTCAGCATACTGCCATGTGGCAGTTTCTTCACTTGTGATTGCAAATTGCAACTTGCCGTATACTTATAATAATATATATTATTATATTCAGTTAAATTCATTAAGCTACTTGCTTGAATTTTGTTTAGTAATTTTTTCTTTTTTAATTCGCTTGAGCTCCAAATCTCTTCATTTTAGTGTCACATTAATCCTATAAATAAAATACACAATTTAGCACAACTCATAAAATTTAGGCTCAAAAAGAATAAATGAAAGCATTAAATATGAGGTAAGTAATGATAAAAAATATGCATTTATGGCGTCACATCAGAATGCTCTATTCCTTTGGTCAGATGAGTGTGAGGAGAGTTTCCAAAAGCTTAAGTTATTGTTGACTACCACCCCTATATTGACTTTCTGGAGAAGGGTGTTAATTTTATGGTGTACTGTGATGTGTCCAGGGTTGGCTTGGGTGGAGTCTTGATGCAGAAGGGAAGTTGATAGCTTATGCCTTTAGCCAATTGAAGACTCATGAGAAGAACTATCCTACTGATGTCGCGCAAGTTACATCTCCTTTTTGAGGATAAAGCAGTCATTATTAAGAAATAGAACCTAACCAAGGTTTGGGTCGAACCCAAGCGAATACGTAGACTTAAGAGAATTCAATTACTGTAATGTGAATGATTAAGCAACTTACTTCCCCAAAAAGGGGGGGGGGTTTGCCGTAATCAATAGAAAAGTAAACCTAACTAACACAAGAGTAAAATGAATATGGGAAGAAACTAGGGTTTTGTACTTCCCATGATTCCCTAACTTATTATCACTAGATAACTTAATTCATTTCTAGTGTGTTAGCATGCAGGACGGTAAGTTAAATTCACCAAACCCTTTGGTCTAGGAGAGAGGCGAATTTCACTACATGACTTGGCCTATCTCTATAGTATCCATTACTAACCCTTATTTATTAGTCCTAGTACAACCTCCCCTTGGCCTAGTTTGGTTGATTAGATGAGAACACATTAATTGAATCCTGTTAATTAATCTCTTTTCCTATTCATTACTATCTTAGCCCAGTCGATAATGCTAGGCAGGTTCTAATGTTGTCCACCACTAGAAAATATGCAAAATGAATAGAGTTAATTAATACATGCATGCACACTTTCCAAGAATTATGAATTATTCGTTGCATATTTTCTGATGATGCCAATATTAGAACCTCCTAGCATTACTGACTGGACCAAAATAGTAATAAATATGAAAAAAGATTAATTAACAGGATTTGATTGATGTGTTCTCATCTAATCAACTGAACTAGGCCAATGAGAGATTGTACTAAGACTAATAGGTAAGGGGTAGTAATGTACAATACGAAGATTGGCCAAGTCACATAATGAAATTAGCCTCTCACCTGGACTAAAGGGTTTGGCGAACTTAACTTACCATCTTGCATGCTAGATACTAGAAAATAATTAGGTTATTGGGTGATACTGAGTTAGGAAATCATGGGGAGCACAATATCCTAGTTTCTCTCCACATTGACTCAACTCTTGTGTTAGTTAGGCTTACTTTTCTACTGATTATTGCAACCCCCCCTTTGGGGATGTAAGTTGGTTAGTCACTCAAATTGCATTAATTGAATTTTTCTAAGTCTACATATTCCCTTGGGTTCAAACTTAACCTTGGTTAGGTTCTATTTCTTTACAATGACCACTTTATCCTAAAAAAGGAGGTATAACTTGGGTGACTTCCTTTCTCCCTCAAATCGATGACCAGTCGGAGAGGACCATTTAGGTGGTAGAGGATATACTATGGGCATGTATTATTGATTCTGGTGCCAGCTGGAATCAGCACTTGGCCTTGGCAAAGTTTGCATATAACAACAATTATCATTCCAAAACTCAGATGGCTCCCTTTGAGGCCTTGTATGGCTGGAGATGTAGATTATCCATTGAATGGTTTGACTCAGTACCGGTGGAGAGCTTAGGGGTAGATATGTTTAGAGATGATCTAGAGCATGTGTGGTTGATTCAGAGTAGGTTGGTGACAACCAAGAGTTGCCAAAAGAGCTATGTTGAGAGAAGGGTTTGACCTTTAGAATTCATGGTTAGTGAAATGGTATGGTTAAAGGTCTCACCCTTGAATGGTGTTATGAGATTTGGAAGAAGGACAAGCTCAGTTCTAGGTTTATTGGCCTTTTGAGATTCTAGATAACATGAGAGAAGTGACTTATAGACTTGCCTTACCACCCAACCTTTCTTTTGTACATCTTGATCCTAGATTTGACTTATAAGGAGCATCCGATGGCCATATTGGATAGGTAGGTGAGGAAGTTGAGGACTAAGGAGATAGTTTTAATAAAGGTATAGTAGAGCCACAGGCCTAAGAGTGAGGCTACCTGGGAAATAGAGATGAATATGCGTGCTTGATACCCTTAGCTTTTTGAGCCTTAAGGTATGTTCCTTATCTCATGCTCGAAGATGAACATTATTTTTAGTGGTAGATGCTATAATGACCTTGGAGCTCATTTTTGATATTCTCAATAAAATTATTATTTTGCCCTTCCCAAAAGTTGGCTTGAGTCATTTTTGGATGAGTCTAAAAGTTGGATTTTCAAAACCTCGTGAAAAGTTGAAGTTTTGCTAAAGAAAGAGTTTTGCAAGGCTTAAGGTTGGAAAATTTGAGTGTTGTGGTCATTTTGAGTTTCGAATGTCAGAATCCAATTTTGTCAATTTAATCAACTATGGAATTTAGAATCTAGTCTAGGAGAACTTGCAATACTGAATTCGGAGTTAAAACGAAGATTTTTGACCAAAGTTGCATTTTAAGTTGATTATAGACCATAGTTTTACTTTGGTCAACATTCAAATTTCGGCAGCTCAAATCCAATTTTTGATATCTCGAATTCTCGATCAAGTTATACATAAACTTTCATGCACATGTGGAATAAACTTGCATAGTTTGCTTCATAATTTGATAATTTAATTTAAAGTGATGAAATATAACTTATGTCATATGTTATCCATCGAGGTAGAAATTAAAGAAAAAGAATAGAGAGGATCCTCCTCCAAGCAATAGTTATAAATTTCTTTATGAGAATATCTATCTATATATGTAATAAAGTAGAGTAATTTGGAATGTGACTAAGCCAAGTGACAAATTATGCAAAAATCACTTGACAATTTTAAGACAAAGCTAATAAATATTGTAATAAAATTTGAATTAAAATATTTAATAATAATAATAATAATAATAATAATAATAAAATCTGTACGTTCATATGACCATCTCAAATTTCGATCATTTGCGCACTTGATAAATCAAGTTGATATTGATGAGAGTAGACTATTCAATAATTATTACTTTCATATTTTATTTAATTTGAATTTTTTACTAATTTTATCTCATACTATCTTTTTATTACTATGATAGGTATCATAGGAGTGATTGTTACTTACGGACTTGTACAAGAAAATAACTATAACACCCTCCAAATTATTCCACCTAGTATGACCTTGAAAGTCCCAGAAAAGGCTGAGAAATGTCTAAACAAATAACTACCCGTGACTACTAAGGGTCATCTACAGGCCGTGGTTACCCTCGACACTTATTGAAAGTTGAGTTTTGATAGTCCCCATGTAAGATTCGTATATTGATTTACGCATCATAGATCGACTTGTAGGATTGAATGTTTCATTCTTGTAGATATTGGAATGTGCACCTGGTTCCATGAAGGGTCTTTACGATCCATAGTTCTATCGACGACTTGTAGAAGGGTACATAGATTCTAAACCCCAAAAATGTCAGACGAGTCTATGAAAGGGGTTTTACGACCCATACTCTAGACAACAAACCGTATTCCTTGTCTCATGGTTTTGAGCCCTAAATATAAGTCTCTAAACCTTGACCAACATCGACAAGAAAAAGCCTATTGATAACCCATCAATGGATCTATGACTAATGTTGCCCAAGTTAAACTCCTTTAGAGGATAAAACGATTGTTGTCAAGATATAAAATCTAACCAAGATTAGGGTCAAACCCAAAGGAATACGTAGATTCAAAGAAAATTCATCAATAAGCAATTCAAGTAATCAACCAACTCAATTCCCCGAAGGGGGGGAGGGGGTTTGGAATATTCAACAAGAAAATAAACTAAACTAACTACTATAGGAGATAATCAATAATAGAGAGCAACTTGGATATCATATTCCCTATGATTTGCCAACTCAATATCACCGGATAACCCAATTCTTGACTAGAGTATAGCATACAGGATGATAATTTAAGTTCACCAAACCCTTTGGTCTAGGTGAGAGGCAAATTTTACTATGTCACTTGGCCTATCTCCATAATGTGCAATGCTAACCATTACCCATAGTCTCAATCAACCTCCCCTTGGTCTAGTTCAGTTGATTAGATGAGAACACATCATCGAATCTTGTTAATCAATCTCTTTTCCTATTTATTACCACCTAGATTGAGAGGGTAACACTAGGCAAGGTCTAATGTTGGACACCACTAGAAAATATGCAAAACAAAGAGAATTGATTAGTACATGCAAATAACATGCAACTACCTATTTCAAGAATTGCAAATTACCCGGGTTTATTTGCTTAGATCTTCATGGTTGCCACAACCCCAAGTTATGGATTTAGCTAATCATGCTATGGGTAGATGAAGAAATTTTGAATTGAGAAAACATAATTAAACACTTACCTAATTGAATTGAAAATCAAGCAAAGCCAAATCTGATTGAGAATCACAAGATTGAAGATCAAAATAATTCATAAGTGTATTCTCCTACAAATATTGAGATCTCCAAGTACAAAACCCTAAAAGTACTTTCTAATGACGTTCTATGTTGTACTTTCCTAAAAAATAACCTAAAACGTACTATTTATCGTATTTACGATTAAGTCATAAAGAAATATAAAAACTAGTCGATGGACCCCAAAAAACCTATTTACGACTCGTAGAGGGTTCCATGAGTCATAATCTGGGTTTTGTATTCAGCATCTTGAATCTTGGACTTTATTGCAATGAATTCACTTTACGAGTCATAGACTGATTCATGAATCATATTGGACTCTCATAGACTTCATCTGTATCAACTGGTCCTTCATTGGAAATCTTCACGAAACCTCTTTATATGACTCATAGTGATCTACGACTGGTATAAAGGTCTCGTATAGTTGAACTTCTGAAATCATACTTCACTGGAATTTCTCATGAAACCCTCCTCTATGACTCGAAGAATTCTCTATCGTAAAGGCTCTCGTAAGTCACCAAAAACTAGAAAAGTCTGTAAGTTTGCCCCTATGTTAAGCCAACCTACTTTCCTGCAAAACTAAACACAAAAACATATAGAAACCATAAATATCGCATTGAGAACTCATAAAATCCTTAGTTTTAAGCATCAAATGTGTTGTATCTTGATAGCACATCGACAACATCAACTTAAAATTGTTGTGTGTCCTCAAGTGATGACTCAATCTATATAGATAATACAGCAACACACAGATCTCAACTCAATGACATATATCATACACAATATAAACTTAGGTACCCACACTAACTTTTCAAAATAAGATTAGATAGCTATTTAGCAAACCAAAGCACACTGGTACAGTTGACAACACAACTATGACAAGCGCAAACCAAAGCACACTGGTACATTTGACAACACAACTATGACAAGCAAGGGAATATCAACAGTCCACAATCACTGAACAAGTCAAATGCTAACAATGCAAAGCAAGTGCTCTCACAGAAAGAAGTCCCATTGTTTTACACTCAATGATGATTAAAAATTTATCTTTGGGACTGTGCAAGAATACTCACCCTTACAAAAGATATTCATGCACAATGACTAATACCTTAGGCTTGCCCCTATACTCATGACTCAGACGTTCAACTAACTGGACTAGGATTACTTTAGGACTTTCTAGGCTTGTAATATAGGCTCAAGGGGCTTTGGTACGAGATTTTAGAAATATAGTGACTAAAAGCTATCCTTGAACTACATTTTTAATCACTTTCACCTTACCAACTCTAATATTTTTGCCTTATTCTCTTTTTCTCCACATTCAAACTTTTTTAGGTGTTTTCTTCTCATTTTTCAGCTTTTGCCTTATTTTAGCACTTCATATTGGTTTTTGGATCAATCTAACGCATCTTTCATTTTTTTTACACCGGTAGATGCTTGTTCTTCTTTTTGTCCTCTTTCCTAACTCACCTTCTTATTTTTGTGCTTCTCCTTTACACCAATCATCTTCAACTTAGGCTTTTAGCCTGTAGTGAACTACATAATATCTATTCCCCAAACTAGGGCCATTTTTGGCAGCGACCCTCAACTTAGGCTTTTTGTCTCAATCAAGTTTCAATGCTCAAGGACAGACCAGGGCCAACTTCAAGGTTTTTCACTAGACAAGGTTAGGCTAATTAGGTGTTTTTAGAAAGAATTAGTACATGTAAGGCTTAAATATTTGGAACAAGGGATAAAACTTCATTTGGTTGGTCATTTTAGGCTAAAGTGGACTAATTAAAGAACAAAGCGTAAGATCCCTTCCTAATTCATTTAATCTACAATCTAACTTAGAGTAACAGGACAAGTTTTGAATTAGCGCACAATGCAAAAATCTAGCAAAAGAAGCTCAGCTCATATGGCATTACACACACTATCAACAGAAAACGCACAGATCATGCTTCATATCTCAATTACCCTCACTTATCAGCACAACTATTGCCAAACACCCAAACTCGCATGGTTGCCATTTAACTTACTAATCAAATTTTTTTTGTGGGTACTATTTTTCAAAAGAAAACATAAGAAACATGCTATATGCCATAAGTTTTAGTACTATGTGCTACAAATATTATCTAAACATCCTAAACATGCTGGTTCATCAAACATTAAATATCCATGAGAAACAAATACATGCAAAAAAACCTCAGGATCAAAATTTGGGGTATAAGCTACTCAGACTTCACTAAGGCCTATAATTACCCATACCTCATTGAAAAAATTATGCATTATCCCCAATGCACTAAATCAAGAAAAAATAGAATAAGTATGGGTCAAAAACATAGCTCGGTGCCTAAGCGCCAATCTGTGGCTGAGTCTGGTGATCGTTTCCCTACTGGGTAGTCTCCTTAGCTACAAAACTCTATCTAGAGGGGCCAATAACCCTTGCCCTATCATGCTCACGAGCTAACATTTTCTCCTCATTGTGCCTCAATGTCCTCAAGGCTAGCTCGAGATCATCCTTCTCATCCTTCGAGAGCTTTGCACGTACATTTCTCTTCTTTAGCTCATCACCCTCTAGGGGTCTTTTCCCATGGGAAGTCTGTGTAGGCTCCTTGGAGGCAAATAAATCAAATAGCGACGCCGGATATGTCATCTTTGGGAATGCAACTGGCATCGCAAGTGATGATTTCATTTCAGCCTTAAGTTTCTTTATCTCCTGACATATAACTGACAAGTCTGAAGGCTGACCTCGGCTAACCATTTTTGAACCTTCTCCTCAAATGGTGAATGCCTGGCTTTACTACTCTGAGTCTACAATGGTTTGCTGGACCCATGGCTTACGCTGCTGAATGAGCTAAGACAATTGGGCATCAACATATGATAACCGTTGTGCCATGGCCTAAATAGAAGCGACAGACACATAGACCATGCTCGCTATAGAAGGCTATGAAGTGGTGGCCTCTGGTGCAGGAGTAACTTTGGTGGGACCCCTCTCAACATCTACTACCTCGAGCTGCTGGGGTCTCTCATCAGTAGTAGTAGCAGTAGTAGTCATGAAAGTCGTCGAACCCTCAAGTGGTGGCTTTGGGGCAAACATCTATGGTGATGGTGGAGGCTGTGCTCATCGGGTTGCCACTGGATTCTCATCATCCTTTATCAAGATGGGCTCTAAAGTATGCTAGGCCTCAACTATCTAGTTTAGCTGATATAAGATCTCCACCCGCGACTCTATATAGAGTTTGTAGATCAAAACTAAAAAAGGGTAAAGGTGACCCTCTTCAGTGCTGACTCATGTATCTGCTCTGCTATGAGTTGGGCCCAATCAATATCGTAGCCAGCAAGATGCTAGCAACCAATACCGTATGCTTTAACATAATTTTGTTATTTGCCAAGGTCAGCCAGATACGTGATCTAACAATCGTCTACCAAAATTTTACAATAAAAGAGAGTGAAGCCTTGATAATCGGCTCCGTGTGGGTGGTGACCCAAGTAAGCTCCAGACCTTGCTCTGCAATATGAGTGGCTACTCATCTTAGAAGTAAGGTCTGATATACCAAATCCTTCATAATCAGTGGGTTCTAAGCCAGCCCCAACCTGTGATCAAATTCCGCTGTGGACCTAAGGGCATGACATTCGGGACCAGCATGCATGCGGTGGATGGTCTCCTCAGAAATATAACCTACCGACCTTTCACCTTTACCTCTATAAATCTGGGCTGTATAAAAGGCTTATTCCCTTTGGGAAGACTGCGCTGAATCATGGCTATGTAAGATGCATAAAACTCCTTCACCTACACCAGGGAGTATCATCCAAGTAACTTTGTCAGCCACATCAGCCCATATCATATCATTGTGTCCTTCAGACCTAGGACATGGCTAAGTCCATTATCTATGACTTGAGGCTCCTTATATATAGAATGGTGGGCTTTCCTTGCTCCTTTGGCTGCATACCCTCCAACAATATAGCCTCCAGACCCTCAACGAACCACTGGTGAGTAGTAGCATCCGGTACTGATGACGAACATAGTGCGACGGAGGACTTAACATCTCTTCTGTCCTTAGAGCCCTCCTTAGAATTGGACTCCTCTATTGATTGTATCATCTGGGGTATGCTACTACCAGTCTCCTCATTATCTTCCTCTTCAGACGGGAAAGGGCTATCGGCTTGAGCTTGAGTATGCGCAACTTTAGCTGTTGCTGCTCTTGTCTGTGGTCCTTCAGGCTCAGGGTTTGATGAGTCATCGTAGACCTCTAGTGACCCACTTGGCTGAGGGATCCGTTCAACATCAGTAGGCTCGTCAATGAGCTTCGTTCTAAAGGATTCGATCTTTAAGCAATTTCCTTTCAAGGTCATTATAGCTGAACAAAGAAACATATACTAATCATACTCCAATAATCAAGAACCAAAATAAAAAAACTTAATTTAATTAGTTTCAGAAGGGCTCAATGAGAGGCCCTTTATGAGTTGTAGTGAGAACTACGAGTTGTAAAGTGTTTCTCGTAGATCGGTGCTTCAGAACAATAATGATCACTAGAAAAATCTATAAGACCTAGGTACGACTCGTAAATTGGTTTACGAATCATAGATTAGGGTCATAAAAAGTTCCAGAGAGTAATTAAAAAAATTAGGCAAGGGTCTACAAGACCTATCTATAAATCATAAAGGAATCTACAACTCATAGAAAGTCTCATCTGATAAATACTCAAAACACAAAGTTTCTAGAATTTCACACGAGGGGTAATTACAATTTGTAGATTTCTCTACGGGTCATAAGAACACCTCGTGAACCAAAAAATTCAGGCATATGGTGTTCTAAGTCCATCACATGGACCTTAAAAGACTTTTTTAAACACTAATGCTACCGGATCGAAGCAAGAACATACACTCACATGTTTAGCGCACAACCACCAATCCCAAATGTGTTTAACATATAATTACCCCATTGGAAATAAGTGCACATGAATAAACCAAAGTTTCAACCCCTTCTTATTGGACTTTCACAAACTCATATGCCTATGACAAAACTAAACAACTCAGCATCATAAATAATACAATATCATTCACTCAAATATGAGTGATGCTTCAATAGGCATAACAATCCACAATCAATAAAGTCAAATACACCTAATTTTTGGAGTCAATTTAAACAAGGGAACTTCAATTTCATATACACAATTTCAATTCCAACCAAGGATTTCATGCTTAAACACCCAACCCAATCATGAACATCAAATCAAATGATTAAGAACAAGATAAATTTATAAGTAAGAATGAAACCAAGAAACTTACGAAGAGTAGTGATGAACTTGAAAAAGAGAGAGAAGGTGAACACTCAAGAAACCCTAGGTACTGGAAATTTTTGTCGAAAAATGGGTTTGATCACCAAAAATTTTATCAAAAAATAGGGGAAGGGAAAAATTTGGGAAATTTTTGGTCAATTAGGTCAAAATAACTTGACCCCTCTTTTATACCTTTACTGAGTTAATGGTTAAAATTATTAGGCTTGGGTCTACAAAACCCCGACTACGGGTCATAGATGAATTTACAACTCATAAGTCCTAGTTGTGTAGACCTCTCAACACTTAGAAAATTTTTAGAAACTTACCTGAGTTCGACAAACCTAATTCATGACTCGTATATTGATCTATGAGTCATAAAGTTGGCTAGTGGTTGGAGTACAACTATTCTACTCACTGGAAATCTCTACGAGATGGGTTTATGAGTCGTAAAGTACAATGTGACTTGTAAGCCCACTCGTAGAAATTGAACTTGATGCATTTATCAGCCAATTTGCTATGTTAGTCCTGTACTTTCATACTCTTCATGAAATACACAATTACCCAAAATGCAACTAATGCAATATCAAAAATGACGAAACAACTAACTATGAATCCAAAAATTAAAAAATGAACCTATAATTATGCAATAATATCAAAAACCTGGGTTGCCTCCCAAGTAGCACCTGATTTATTTTCACAGCATGACTTAGACAAATTGGCTACTAGACTTCACCAATTTCCCAAACCTCACTCTTGAGCTCCTCTGGATGCTTCAGAAAATGACGGATGTCTAAGACAACTTCTTCATCATTTAATCTAAACCTGAGTTGGCCAGATTCCATATCAACTAGAGCTAGCTCGGTGGCTAGAAATGGTATTCCCCAGATGATTAGAACTTCAAAATCAATCTCTCAGTCTAAAATCACAAAGTCGGTAGGGAATATGAATTTCTCCACTTTAACCAACATAACATAGAGTATTCGTATAGGTTTCTTCACCGTTCTATCTGCTATTAACAACCGTATGTTAGTTGGAGTAGGGGCAACCAAATAAAGCTTCTTATAAATCGCAAGAGGCATCAAATTGATACTAGCACCTAAATCACATAGTGCCCTTGCGAACTCCACATATCCTATAGTGCAAGGTATAGCAAAAGCACCTAGGACTTAACGCTTTTGAACCAAGGACTTAGTAGTGATAGCACTGCAATGTTGAAGCTCTTGACTTATAATACACATCTTGGTAACCAAATCCTTCATATACTTTGCATAACTTGACATTTTCTCCAAAGCTTCAATAAAAGGGATGTTGATGGATAGTTGCTTAAGCATGGAGAGCAAGTGCTTGAACTTTTCTTCCTCCTCCCTCTTCTTGAGTCTTTGAGGGAAAGAAGGAGGAGGACTTGGGATGGGCTTATATTCTGTGGCTTTTTAGCTATCTTACTGACCCCATCTTTGACACAATCATCTCCTTTTACCACATTCTTATCTGCAACTATCTTCTCATGAACATCTTCTACCTCAACCGGCATTGGAGGATTGATAGTGCTCTTTCTACCTTTAGTAGTAACCGCCATACACTGCCCTTCATTCTTGGGATTTTGCACTGTGTTGCTAGGCAATGTACCCTTCTGATGCTGATTCAACTAAGTTGATACTTGACCAAATTGTTGCTCAAGTTGTTTAACCATAAAATGAGACTCTATCTTTTGATTAATACTTAAAATATTAGATTTCATGCCTTTTAGAGTTTCATCTTGTGTCTCAGCCTCCTTAACAAGTGATAAAACATCTTCTCAATCCTAGAATTGCTTGCACTTGTGTCTCGGTTATGTCGTGGCACATATGGACTAGTTCTAAAACCATCTTTTCTACCCAATCTGCTTCTAGACCCTTGTTCCTATCATAATAACCACATCGATTGTCTCTATAAGCTCTATCTCTACTATAGTTCTGACATTGCTTTCCTTGACCTTGGTGCCAATAATCCTTATTGGACCCTTGGGCATTAGTTCGGGAACCCCCCGTCTGATTATTCACAAAACAAGCATCCTCCTCAAAATAAGGCTCCTTGTAGATGGGTGCACGTAGAGGTTGGTGAACTACCACATTTACTCTGTTTTGGTTTTGTTTGATCACAACATCCATGCTTGTGCGAAGTTGAGCAAGTTGATGCATAATCTCCTCATTGATCTTGGCTTGCTCTAAACCAACATTGATAGCACATAAACTATCCCTATGCACGAGTCTTATTGACCACTTGCTCCATATTCTCAATAATCCTTGTAAATGGTTGATCTAGAAACATTCCCCCCATAATGGTGTCGACATAGGCTTGACTATTCTCATCAAGGGCATAGTAGAAGATCTCTCTCAAGGCATCATCAACTATCTTGTGGTCAGGGATATTCCTTAATCACTTAGTAAATCACTTCTAAGTAGTACTTATCGAATCACCAGGAAGTTGCTCAAACTTATTGATCTGATCCTTCAATTTGAGCTTCTTCGATCTAGGGAAGTACCTCTCTAAAATGGCCTTCTGGAACTCTGCCAAGCTAGTGATTGAACTCTGTGGGACCTCAGATAGCTATAATGCAGCATTGCCCATAAAAGACAATGGGAAAACACGAAGTCTCACAGCATCCATAGACATATTCTATGTCCCCATCATACTCTTACAAATAAATGCAACATTATGCAAGTGGCTATGTGGATCCTCTGATGGTAAGCCCGCAAATAGCCCATGGTTCTGCAACATCTGAAGTAGCCCACTAGAGACTTGAACTTTATGTTAGTCGATAGATGTGGCAATACAATAGCCCCGGTCACATCCATAGCCATGGGGTTTAACCTATACTGATTCCAGTTGTAAGCATTGGTGTTGAACTCCTGAGGTTATGAAATGTTCTCCAAAGGTGGTGGATTCTTATCCCTATTATTTTGGTTCAAAGCTGCATTGGCCGTTATTGGCATTTTCTTGAGCCATTCTTCTAGTAATTCTTTGGATCTCTAGATCAAGTGGAATTAAGGGATTGCCTTGACTCTGAGTGTTGGGCATACACTACTATTATACCTTGAAAAGAAACAAACACAAAAACAAAAGCAAAATAAAAGGGAACTAAGGATTAACACTCAAATTACTTCAATGAATCAACTTAAGTTTAGCCGTATTCCCCAGCAACGGTGCTAAAATCTTTGATGTCGCCCAAGTTACACCTCCTTTTAGAGGATTAAATGGTCGTTGTCAAGATATAAAATCTAACCAAGGTTAGGGTCGCTCGAAGGGAATAAGTATACTCAAAAGAAAATTCATCAATAAGCAATTCAAGTTATCAACCAACTCAATTCCCCGAAGGGGAGGGGGTTTGAATATTCAACAATAAAATAAACTAAACTAACTACTATAGGAGATAATAAATAATGGAGAGTAACTTGGGTATTGTATTCCCCATGATTTACCTACTCAATATCACCGGATAACCCAATTCTTGACTAGAGTATAACATACAGGACGGTAATTTAAGTTCACTAAACCATTTGGTCCAGGTGAGAGGCGAATTTCATTATGTGACTTGGCCCATCTCCATAGTGTGTAATACTAACCATTACCTATAGTCCCAGTCAACCTCCCCTTGATCTAGTTCGATTGATTAGATGAGAACACATCATCGGATCCTATTAATCAATCTCTTTTCCTATTTATTACCACATGGATCAGAAAGATAACACTAGGCAAATTCTAATGTTGGCCACCACTAGAAAATATGCAACAAAGAGAATTAATTAATACATGCAAATACCCATTCCATGAATTGCAAATTACCCAGGTTTATTTGGTTAGATCTTCATGGTTCCCATAACCCCAAGTTGTGAATTTAGCTACTCATGCTATAGGTAGATAAAAAAAATTATAAATTGAGAAAATATAATTAAACACTTACCCAATTGAATTGAAAATGAAGTAAAGCCAAATCTAATTGAGAATCACAAGATTAAAGATCAAATTAATTCAAAAGTGTATTCTCCTCCAAATATTGAGGTCTCCAAGTACAAATCCTAAAAGTACTTTTTAATGATGCTCTTTATTGTACTCTCCTGAAAAATAACTTTAAAAAAATACTATTTATAATTAAGTCCTAAAAGTTAGAAAAATTGGTCGGCAGACCCCACGAAACCTATTTACGACTCGCAGAGACTTCCATGATTCATAATTGGGGTTTCGTATTTACGTTCTTGAATCTTGGACTTCACTAGCTTGAATCCACTTTACGAGCCGTAGACTGATTCATGACTCATATTGCACTTCGCAGACTTTATCTGCATCAACTGGTCCTTCGCTGAAAATCTTCATGAAACCTCTTTGTATGACTCGTATAGAGGTCTCGTATAGCTGAACTTTAGAAATCATACTTTACTAGAATTTGTCACGAAACCCTCCTCTATGATTCGTAGAATACTCTATGGTTCATAGAGACTCTTGTAAGTCACCAAAAGCTAGAAAAGTTTGTAATTTTACCCCAAAGTCATGCCAACCTGCTGTCCTACAAAACTAAACACAAAAACATATAAAAATCATAAATGTCGCATTGAGAATACACAAATTTCTAAGTTTTAAGCATCAAATATGTTCTATTTTGACTGCCCATCAATGACCCATAGAAAGTTGGTCATAGACCCAGGCCCGACCTTCTTAGAAACCATAAAAGGGTCATGTATGACATGTAAAAGGGACCATGACTCGTAAATAGGGCTTTGTGGTCCACTTCAACTATTTTAATGAGGAGTAGAATTGTCCTTTCCAATAATTTCCCAACATGACCCATGATTTTAGGATTAATTAAGGCCTTTTATCATTATCCTAGGGGTATTTTCTCTCATTAACACTTCGATTAATTGAGAGCAAGAATTGAAGAGGAGAAAAGGCTAGAATTTCAAGACCATTTGTTGGGTTCTTTGGTTTTTGAGTAAAACTTCAATTTTCTGGTATGTAAGGCTAATTTAAGCATAGATTTAATTCTTCCATGTGCCCTACATACTTGGTTGGCTGAATTTGAGAGTGATTGAGTTTCTATGAATATGTTCTTAAAATTTTCCTTAAATTATGATATATATTCTTTTACAACACCTTATGATTAATTATTTTATACTAAATGTCCCTATATCATGCATGAGATTAAAAATATGAATTGTGAAATTTATGATTGTCAAAGAGTTAAGGTTGAATGTAACTTTGTTAAAACTAGGAGGACTTTTGTATTTTCACAAAATTTGAATTCAAATGATTGAATAGAGGTAACGAGGCATACATGAATACCTAAACTACTGTTGAAAGATGTGATTGGATTGATAATATTGTTGACATCCAATTTTGGCCCTCCTTTCTTTCAATTTATTGTTTTGAGCTTCTAAATTAATAATTTATTAAATTACCTTTTTCATTACTATGTTAGTATCACAATATTATTATTATTTTTATTGTCATTTTCATACCTACATATTTAGTAATAAAATTATCTATTTTGGTATCGAAAGAAATTAGCTCTTATTATGATACACCTTTTTTCCTTCTTTTTCTAAAATGATTGATTGGTGGCTATTTTATTTCAAATTTCATACTTATTTAGTTATAAATCAATATTTATATTTATTTTTTTTATATACAAGCAAAGAGTTGTAATTCAATGTGATATTTTGTATCATCATTGCATAGTATATATTTTATTAGTTATTACGTTAGAAGCACAAAATATTTTAAAAAGAATAAAGAAAACATGCTCGAAATTCGGCAAAAACTCATTATTTTAGTCCATATATTTTACATCAAAATCTATCTAAAGTAGTCCAAATATAGGCCTAATTCCTAGTTTTACCATCAGCAAAATGCCTCAAGATCAAAACCAAATTAGATCATCTCTTCTTTTTCCCATTGTCTCATTCTCCTTCTTTCGATTTTGGCTAAGGTTTCGTCTCTTTTTCACTTTTAACAGATGCTATTCTCCATTCTCATGCAAATCTCGAATACACCATTAGCTTTTCTTATTTCTGTCTCTCCAACAGATTCAGTCAAGAAATGACAAAAGACTCCAGAGTATTTATTTACGAAGTGCAGGTATTTGATTCAAAAACTCAAATGACTATTCATTCTGGTAATCCCATCCAAAATTCAAGGGAAAAAACCTGAGTTCGTCACCTTAAATAGCAGCTTTTGCATTCAATTTGGTCCAAGCCTTTAGTCTCGTACTATACTCAAAACTTTTGCTTTTCTTATGGTAGATTGGTTCCTCTTGAATAAACTTCCCTGTCTCCTCTTAGTCTTAGTGATAAGAAATTTTTTTCAGTATGTTCTGCTTGAAATCACTTCATTGAGAGTTCAACTTGGGGATTCGAATATCTGCTAAAACTTGTCCCCGTTCACTGCCCTGCAATAGGTGATTTTTGCTCTCCTTTTCCTCTGTTTTCATGAAGATAATGCTTCGTATGCTCTCAAAAATTTATATGCCAAGAGTGATTCTTGCTTATTCTAATTGTATTCAAAGTTTCATGGAAAAATATCTTTGTATCTTGTTTGATATCTATACAAATTGGAAGTCATTTCTCCATACGTTTTAGACATAGAATGGTTTCATTTTGGTTCACATGAAATCATTTTTTATTCAATGTTCGTTTGGTGTCTTTGTGTGATAAGAATTTGTAGCTTCACTATGCTCAACATAGAAACATTTTCAAAGAAGATAATTATTAGTTTGCTTAGTTTGAAATTTGTACGAATTAATTAAATGATATTGATGAGTTAGATGAAGACATGCCTTGACCTAAATTCTGACGATGCTATAGATATGTACCAAGATGTATAGAGACTTGAGAGAGATTTATTGGTGGAATGGAATGAAGAAGAACATTGCTCAATTTGTGTCCGAATGTGGAAATCGCCAGAAGGTCAAAGTTGAAAACCAAAGGACAGGTAGCCTAGCACAAGACATGGACATCCCTACCTAAAAGTGGGAAAAGGTCACCATGGATTTTGTAGTTCAGTTGCCAAAGACCAAAAAATACTTTGACTCCATATGGGTAATAATGGACAGCATGATGAAGTCAACTCATTTCTTGTCGATCAAGAATACATTCAGTGCTGAGAACTATGCCCGCTTATACATCAGAGAGTTGGTGAGGTGGCATAGGATTCCATTATCCATTATATCGAATCATGGAGTTCAATTCACTTCTCACTTTTGGAAGTCCTATCAAAGAGGACTTAGCACTAGGCTGAAGTTGAGTACGAATTTTCATCTTCAAACCTACGGGCAAGCTAAGAGGACTATTCAAACATTAGAGGATATGTTGAGAGCTTGCATGTTTTAATTCAAGGGGAATTGCGATAAATATTTTCCACTTATCAAGTTTGCCTACAACAATAGCTTTCATGCAAGTATTGGGATGGCACCATTCAAAGTATTGTATAGTAGGTGATGCAGATCATCCATCAATTGGTTTAAAGTCAGTGAGGTGGCATTAATAGGACCGGACTTGATGAATAATGTTATGGAGAAAAATAAAGTATAAAGGAGAAATTACAAATAGCCCAAAGACGACAAAAGTCCTACTCTAATATGAGGAAAAGAAAACTTGATTCTAAGTTAATGATTGGGTCTATTTGAAGGTGTCTCCAATTAAAGGTGTTCTCCAATTCGGTAAGAAAGGGAAATTGAGTCCCAGATATGGGACCCTACAACATGGTAAGAAGAGTGGGGAAAGTAGCATATAAGTAGCATATAAGCTGGATCTACCCAATAAGTCGCACTTTATTCATCTGGTTTTTCATATATCGATGTTGAGAAAATTCACAGGTAACCCAAGGTCTATAATTCCTTTGCATGATGTGAACATTAAAGAGGATTTGAGTTATGAAGAGCTACCAATTGAAATCTTAGATCGGAAAGTGAAGAAGCTAAGGAACAAGGAAGTTGCATGTTAAGGTGCTTTGGAGAAACCAACAAGTTGAGGTGCTACATGGTAAGCGGAAGCAGATATGATGAGGTACTATCCATATCTATTCCACTCTACTCAAGCCTAAGGTTTTAAGAAATCTTTCCAAGACCTCAAATTCCATGCATTTTAGTTTCTTGTGATGTGTGCATTTATTTTGACGTTTATGAACTATTTTAAGACATGTTTAAAGTATGAAATCTGAATTTTTAAGAAATGATGCTTGACTTACTTTTTTGCCTGCATACTGATTTATGAGCTGCAAGTTTACTCTTTAGAGCTTTCCTTTAAGTATATTCGAGGATGAATATAACTAAGTCTGAGGCAATCCACGAACTAAGTGATGTCCCCTAGATGGTTTCGTGAGTGGGATCCCAGACATAAAGGAAATTTGGAGTTTTCAACAAGGTAGTATATGAGTTATCAGATGGCCTGTAGAATGGGTTACGACCCGCATAGACCTTTTGTGGGTAAGGTCAAGAAAGAGAAGAAAAATGGTTAAGTGTGGTAGGCTCTACGAATCCAACCACGGTCCATAAGAAATTTCATAGCCCATATTATTGTTTGTGGTTTTCAGTTCAACAAAGTCAATTTTTAGAATTTTTAGATGTGTCATCAGACAAGAGGACTTATACCTCGTAAGTTGACCTACGACCCGTAATTGGGGTTCTATAAGTCGCTTCTAACAGTTTTTAATACGGGAAAATTTGGTCATTTTCTATAATTTTATTCCTATAGTATGTCATTTTAGGGATGGAAAGGGGATCTATTTCAGCCTTCAAGCCCTATTGCCTATCATTTTCACTCTCATATTCTCTAACGCAAACGAGGCTCTTAAAACTAGGCAAGAACAAAGCTAGGGTAGCCAAGGTTTCTTTCCCAAAGGCTTCAATTTCATTTCTCTTTAGTTCTCTAGGGATGTGAGTTGCTTTATGGGTAGTCATTCACCCATAAAGTCCCATATAAAGTATTTATACCTTTTCTTTAAGTTTCACAATTTAATGTGCACGCTTATGATGATTTTATGATCTTTATATCATTATATGATACCTATGAAGTTTAGCAACTATCTTGCTAAGTGAATATATGCATATGTGAAGTATGATATTGATTCCAAGATGAATTTTGATACAATTAAGGTTGGTGTTTTTGATATTCCCTTTTAAAGGAATTTTCTAAGACTTATCTAATTTATGATTGTTCCATGCTAAAAGCTAAGCCCACCTTTTTTCAATGAAAGTTTTTTCCATGATTTGTAATTATGATTAGGGAATTTATGAAGAGCTTCAAAGCTAATTTTACCGAAGATATGTGTGTGATATCATTGCCCTAAAAGATGTTTAAGAAAGATTCTTAAGTTCGAGCTACTGCTACGATTGCTACTTATGATTCTAAGAGTATGTTTCACAGATTTCGTGGGATGATTTAACACTGAGAGGACTAGAGATTGAGACTCTTTCTTTTTATTAAGGCATGATACCTTTAAGCTAAATTTCAATGTCCATAACTATGTCCAACTATAGGAGTCTTATAGGCTAGGCTAGTGGATCCACGTAGGCCCAAAACTTATGAAAGATGCAATTGCAAAGTCATTATGTTTTGGATATCTACCTTGACAAGTAGATTCCCCTTTTTCCAATGGAAGGAGCATTTGCCTTTTTCCAATGGAAGGAGTTCATTTGATTCCATGTAGTAGCTCATATGGTCTTACTGTCAGTTATGGTCCATTCCAATAAGTTTTGTGATCTTATGATATATCTTCACTTTATGTGTTTTCTTATGCATTATATCATATTGATCTGAGCCATATTTTTTGTACAGGTTTAAGATTATTTTATGACTCTTTTATCTTATGTATATCCATATGTTATGTTTTTTATGATGACATTACAATTTTATCCGTGTGTTGCATCTCACATACTTAACAATCCAAAAGTACTAATGCATATTTTGCTTGCAGGATTTAACCATGTAAAGATAGACACTTCTCCACTGGCTCGTGGCTGGTAGTTGGCATTCAAGACTAGCTTGTTATTGTGGGGAGCCCTTAGTTCGAGACTCTACCCATATTCCACTCTATTTGATATTTTTGTTTTAGATGGTGTATTTATAGCCTTTCTGCGGCTTTTACTTTCTATGTTGACTATTATGGATTTTCTTTCTATTTGATGGAAACTGATCGTACCAGTTATATTTATTATATATTAGTGGTATGCTTATGGAAAATATGATGATATCTATCTTTACTACTTTTAATGTTATTTCATTGTATAAAGATGGTCCATAGTCCCTTCCGTTATTTTTTCACAAATAACTTTCAATTTAATGCCCGTGAATGGTTAAGATAGATTAGGTGAGGTGCCTTCGAGTGTTTTATTCATCATGTGATGACTAGGGCCTAGGTCAGGTTGTTATAACAACTCCATTGACTAGGCTCACTCAAAAGAATACTCCATTCTTATGGTTGGATGAGTATGGAGAGAGCTTCCAAAAGCTCAAATATTTGTTGAATACAACTCCTATATTGGTTTTATGGTGTATTGTGATGCTTTTGGGGTTGGTTTAGGAGGTGTGTTAATGCAAAAATGGAAGGTGATAGCTTATGTCTCTAGACAGTTGACGGCTCATGAGAAGAACTATCCTACCCACGACTTGGAGTTTGTTGTGTTTGTGTTGAGGTTATGGAGACATTACCATTATGGTGTTCATTGTGACATCTTCACTGATCATCGTAGCCTATAGTATATCTTTAGCCAAAAGAACCTAAATTTAAAATAGAGGAGGTGGATTGAGCTTCTAAACGATTACGATGTGACTATCCTATATCACCCGGGGAATACCAATGTAGTGGCGGATGCTTTGAGTAGAAACACTTCGAGTATAAGGTCTTGCAACTATTTGAGTTGAGGAGTGACCTTTGGCTAGAGATGTTCAGAAATTGGCTAATAAATTGGTGAAATTACAAATTTCAGGTCAGGAGTTTGCTTTTATTGAGGCTCGCTCATCTATGGTGGATCAGATTCGCATGAGGCAGTTTGAGGATGAGAAGCTATGTAGGATTCATGATAAGGTGATTAGAGGGGAGGCTAAGGAACCCAAGCTTGTTTCTAAGGGTGTTTTGAGGATTAGGAGTCATGTTTGTATGCCCAAGGTGGGTGATTTGATTAGATTGATACTTGTAGAGGCTCACTATACTAGATATTCTATTCATTCGAGGGTAGAAAATATGTATCATGATTTGAGTCCATATTATTGGTGGTATGACATTAAGAGAGAAATATCAGAGTCTGTATCTAGGTGCTTGACATACGAGTAAGTCAAGTATGAGCAATTGAGGCCAGGTGGATAACTTCAGAGGATGCCCATTCTCGAGTGGAAATGGGAGTGCATTGCCATAGACTTCGTTATTGGCTTACCTCCTACTATTGGGGTTTTTTGACTCTATATGGGTAGTGGTGGATCAGTTGACCAAGTCTACCCACTTCATTCTGTCAAAGTGAAGTATATAGTGAAGGGACTGGCCCAACTTTATATTAGTCAGATAATGAGACTTCACAGAATTATGATTTACATTGTGTTATATCGTGGCTCGTTGTTCACTTCGCACCTGTCGGGATATGAGTACAACTTTTTACCCCTAGTCTGATGGCCTGTCCGAGAGGATTATTTAGGTATTTGATGATATGCTTCAAGCATATATTATTTATTTTTGTGCTAGACGGGACCAACACTTGGCCTTGGCAGAGTTTACATACAACAACAGTTATCATTCTAGCATTTAGATGGCTCCTTTTGAGGCCTTATATGACTAGAGGTGTATCGAATGTTTTGACATAGTAGTGGTGGAGAACATGGGTGTTGGTATATTGAGAGATGACCTAGAGTCACCAAAAAAGCTTTGCAGGTAGGATTTGACTATTTGATTTCACGATTGGTGTGAAATGGTTTGGTTGAAAGTCTCACCCTTGAAGAGTGTTATGAGATTTCGAAAGAAAGGCAAGCTTAGTTCGATGATCATTGGTCCTTTTGAGATTCTAGACAGAGTGGCATAGGGGGCTTATAGACTTGCTTTGCCACCTAACCTATCTTCAGTCCAACCTGTGTTCCATATTTCAGTACTACAATGTTATATTCTGAATGAGTCTCATGTGATTTCCATGGATTCAGTTTAATTGAGCCCTTATTGGACTTATGAGGAGCAATTTGTGGCCATTTTAGATAGGTAGGTAAGGAAGTTGAGGAATAGAGAGATCGTCTCAGTAAAGGTCTAGTGGAGCCATAGCCTCGAGAGTAAGGCTACATAGGAGAGAGAGACAGATATGTGTGCCTGATATCCTTACTTATTTGAGCCTTCAGGGTATGTTCCTTATCTCGTGTTCGAGGATGAACATTATTATTAGTAGTGAATGATGTAATGACCGTGAAGGTTATTTTTAACCAAATTACCATTTTGCCCTTTTCATAAATTTTCTTGAGTCATTTATGGTCAAGTCTAAAAGTTAGAATTTAAGAATCATGTAAAAAGTTGAAAATTTGCTAAAGATAGTTTTGAAAGGCTTAAAGTTGGAAATTTTGAGTTTTTGGTCATTTTGAGTTTTGAGTGACAAATTCCAATTCTGTCAATTCCATCAGTTCCGGAATGCCAAATCTAGTTTAGGAGAACTTGCAGAACTAAATTAAGAGTTACAATGGAGATTTTAGATCCAAATTTGCATTTTAAATTCATTTTGGATCATAGTTTGACTTTAGTCATACTCGGAGTTCGGAGGCTCGGATCAAAATTCCATCAGTTCCAGTAGTTCTGGATAGTGAAACTAACACTAAAATGGATTCATTGTAATTTTTTGAGTTTTCGAGATTATTTTGAGTATTTGAGTTTAAAATTAGTTTAAATAATCTTTATCGAGTTTTGAGCTAAGGAGGTTACGAATTCAAACTTTGACAGTTTTATTGAGTCTGCAATGTCATTTTTGGTAGGGTGCCATGTTTAGTTTTTTTCACGAGATTCTAAATAAATCCCGTGGGTCCAATTCGTGATTTCTAGTATATCCGGTGGACTACTCCGCATTCGTGCCCTTTTGACCGTGTTTGCGGAGGTCAATTATATAGACCTCCACATTTGTGGAACAATGTTCTGCGTTTGCAGAATCTAGTCAATCTTGACCTCCACATTCGTGGAGGGTTACTTCCCCTATAGCTTTCGCGTTCACGAAGCATTGCCTTTGCCTGAATAGTGCCCAGCTATTAAAGACATCTTTTATTCAATTTCCACATTTTAATATTATAAGCTTCATTTTAGAGAGGAACTTCAAGGCCTTTTAAGGAAAATTGATTTAGTAACTATTTCTAACCTATTTCATTAATTTTTATTGATTAAATTGTGTTTTAAACTCATAATTTTGAGATTTTAATGGTGGGATTTGGAGATTTTTCATACCTTGATTCCTAATACTAATTTGATAATTTCTACCATATTTTAACTCTATTTTAGAAATGATATTTATCGTTGGATTCCTTATTACTTGGGAAACATTTTCATGTATTAATTTTTAAATTCTGGCCACATTTTTTGACATGGGATTTTTGACCATTTTTCCCTTTTCATCCAAATTGATTGATTTTAGTGTGATCAAATTTGTTATGTGATTGTGATGCTATATTTGAATCAATTTTTGTGATTTGGAGTATCGTAGAAAGGGGAAAGCTTTGAATTTGACTTAATTCGAGACTTTATCTAAGGCAAGTGGATTTTTAACTTTTTGTTAAGTATGATTGAACCTTGTATGCTCCTATATGCATGACATTGCATACTTTTAGGTAGAATGTATCATCTTAGGCTGTGATCATGAGATTTCGGATTGATTACTTGTACCTATGGTGACATCTTGATTTGTGAAATAAATTATGATTTCATAATATATGTGATCTTATGAATCATTTGATATTGACATCGAGATGGCACTTATGTTGAGATGTAATTGTTATTGAGATTGTGGTGACTTTAAGACATTAATGATATCAAGACACTGATGACACTGATATATTGAGGAATTGATGACATTGATACTATGATAATATTGAAATCATTATGGTATTGACACTGTAATATAATTGTGATCATGCATATTGCATCTATTATTACTTGCGCATTGATACTTGTGATGGTTATGGTCAAGAGATCAATAAGGTAACATATGGATTAGTGGTCGAGGTCTCTATCGGTCGATGTTAGTCAAGGTTTCTCTTGGCGAGCCGAGGTAATATGTCCACAGATGTTGGGTCGAAGGCTATTTCTAAATGGGTCTGAGGCCTTTTTTGGACGAGTCAACATTGCCTAAGGTCATTATGGGCAATTTTCACAAATACATGGTCTATGTGAGACCCACATGGATTTCGTTCTGACATATATATTGATTAGGGGATGTCTATCGTAGCAAAAACCTGCATCATGATTATTTCACATTGAATTGCATTATTCATATCTCATGTCATCCACGTAATATCATATCATTCTTACTTTAATACTATCTTATGAATTATTGATGAGACTAGATATTTATTGTACTATTTGATGTGAGTATCTGTTGAAGTTATATTGAGATATGATGTTATGTGATGATTATATCTATATTCTTATGATTTTATATTATATTATGGTGGGACTTTCCTGAGTGCAGGTATGTAGTTTGGCTGTATGTGGTTGGGTGTTAAGGAGTACTTGTTTTCTCCATTGCTTTACTCTAGGTTAATTCTATTTACTGAGTACCTTTTTGTTTGGTGCTCACCTCTTACTATGTTTTTGTAGGTTGTAAGCCTGGTCCTCCTTGATAGCTTTCTAATCTACAGGAGCTAGCTTTAGATCTATCGAGAGGTAGTTGCTTGTCCCTTTGGTAGCCTTTTGGAGATTTTTACCTTTAGGTTTTGTTCTGTAAGGACCAAAACTTTGTACAACCTCGTTGGAGCTTTAAAATTTTGGTTTCGAAGTGTTTTAGACCAAGGTGACACTTCGAATGGAGACCTCATGATCAATATGAGGTCACATGACTGATGTAGCCTTTGATGAAGTAGGCCTTGGCCTAAAGTTGGGTGTTTTGCCCTTGAAAGTGGTGATTTCGGCTAAGGCATGCCACAGTTGGACCCTCACGGTCAGCATGACACTTCATGGACCGTGTGGTAGCCTTGGCTTGAAACGGCTCGTGTGGGGTTTCACGGCCCATGTGGCCATCCATAAGGCTTCCGGAGTGAAATTTTTCTATGTATGGAATCTTCAAGCTCAAGCTAAGTTCACTTTTACTCCTTCAATTCAAGCTTATGTATGTTATTTAAGGCCATCATGGGTGTTCCACGTCAATCCAAGTTCAAAGAAATTCCGTTGGCTAAATTTAATATAAATACAGATAGAAGGGTCAACTTTAAATGTTCATATCTCTAAGCACAAATTAAACTGGATGTTTCACGACCTATCAAATTAAATCACTTTGAATTATCTTTCCTATAAGCTTCATTTTAGAGAGGAACTTCAAGGGATTTTAAGGAAAATCAATTTGGTAACTATTTTCTAACCTTTTTCATTAATTTTCATTGATTAAATTGTGTTTTAAACTCATAATTTTGAGATTTTAATGGTGGGAAGAATCTGTATGGGCTAGACGGGGACCTTCATGGACCGTGAAGAGCTTCACAGACCGTGTCAAGTTCTGGATTGAATTTAAAGAGGCATTTTATTAAGGTATTTTTAATATTTTTAGCCCATCCCCAAGGACTTTTAATACCTTTAAACCTCCCTTTACATTCCTAAATCCTACATTAATTCTATACCCTCATTTAAGACTAACCCTTAGTTTTAAGAATCAATTTCTCTCAGGTCTCTCTCAAGAATTCTAGTGGGGATTTTAGCTTGGGAATCAAGGGAGGGCTCATTCTTCTTCCAATTTCTCATTGGAATTCCTACATTAGCTAAGATATGTGGGTTTGATCTTTGGTTCTTTTCAACCAAGGAGACCCAAAACTTTTCTAGTACTTTTCTTGAATTTCTCTTACTTTAAAGTTGAGTTTTCAATTGTCTTGATTATTAAATTCAATTCTTGTATAGGTTATACTTATTTGATGATTTTATGTTTATTTAAACAATAATATGATGAATTACATTGGATTTATGAAGTTATGAATATGCATGTCCCTTTCTAAGCTTGATTTATGCATGGGTAACCTATACTATAATTTAAATATGGATTTATGTATGATTGTACTTAGATTTTATATTATATTGATGATTTTAGATTGAATCTAATTTACCCATGCCACTCTCATCTCATTCATAGCATATGCATCTTATGATTATGGAAATTATGAAGTGGGTTTAAGCCCAATTAGGCTAAGCATATGATTTTGACAAGATTATGGTTATGACAAGAATGTGATCACATATATGTCTATTATTATGGCTCTTTGAGCATTATGGGTGCTTGCACCATTATGTATATATGAATGAGCTATTCCTATGAATGAGTATTATGACTATGAGCTATGATTTGGCATTGAGCGTAACTATGAATTATTATGAACGGTATTTGGCTTTTAAGCCTAAGAATGCATTGTAATGATTTGGTAAGACTTGCTCCTCTTTGAAAGCATGTATATGTATATTATAAGTATCCTTGTGGGATATTTTGACCTAGCACCGATGGATTGAATGTCGGTGTGGACTATCCCAAGGGTCCATACTCCTTTCCTTGAACTATGTACTAACATAGGTATTGAATCTGAGGCTCATCCTGTTAGTTGAGGCATGACCCGCTAGAAAGATCAGGGGCTCATCCCGTTAATTGAGTCATGACCCACTAGAAATGATATAAAAATCCTATCCAAAATGGGAGACCCATAAGAAAAGTTACTTCTCCGAAATGAGAGGCCCGTAAGGAGAAGTATGGCTTATGTTTGGCAAATCAGTCTGCCAAAATACAGCACATTTGAAGCCTAAACCATGGGATTTTATGTGTCCTTAATGCGACTTTTCATGGTTTTTATCTGTTTTTGTGTTTGTTTATGGAGAAAGTATAGCTTGGCTTGATTTTGGGAAAAAGTTGCAGATTTTGTTGATTTTTGAAGAACTACGAGCCATACTACGAGTTGTAGGGTAGTTCATAGTAATTGACAGTGTCCATAAACAAATTTTAAAAATTTGAAGGTCAACCTTGACCTCTACATTCGTAGAGGGTTACTTCCCCTATAGCTTCCGCATTTACGGAGTATTAACTTTGCCTGAACAGTGTCCAGCTATTAAAGACATCTTTTATTCAATTTCCACATTTTAATATTCTAAGCTTCATTTTAGAGAGGAACTTCAAGGGATTTTAAGGAAAATCAATTTGGTAACTATTTTCTAACCTTTTTCATTAATTTTCATTGATTAAATTGTGTTTTAAACTCATAATTTTGAGATTTTAATGGTGGGATTTGGAGATTTTTCATACCTTGATTCCTAATACTAATTTGATGATTTCTATCATATTTCAACTCTATTTTAGAAATGATATTCATCATTGGATTCCTTATTATTTGGGAAACATTTTTATGTATTAATTTTCAAATTCTGGCTACTTTTTTTATATGGGATTTTTGACCATTTTGCCCTTTTCATCCAAATTGATTGATTTTAGTGTATCCGATTTCTCCTCATTCCATGATCTTATGAATCATTTGATATTGACATCGAGATGGCACTTATGTTGAGATGTAATTGTTATTGAGATTGTGGTGACTTTAAGATATTAATGATATCAAGACACTGATGACACTGATATATTGAGGCATTGATGACATTGATACTATGATAATATTGAAATCATTATGGTATTGAGAATGTAATATAATTGTGATCATGCATATTGCATCTATTATTACTTGTGCATTGATACTTGTGATGGTTATGGTCAAGAGATCAATAAGGTAACATATGGATTAGTGGTCGAGGTCTCTATCGGTCGATGTTAGTCAAGGTTTCTCTTGGCGAGCCGAGGTAATATGTCCACAGATGTTGGGTGGCCGAGGTCTCTATCGATCGATGTTAGTCAAGGTTTCTCTTGGCGAGCCGAGGTAATATGTCCGCAGATGTTGGGTTGAAGGTTATTTCTAAATGGGCCTGAGGCCTTTTTTGGAAGGGTCAACATTGCCTGAGGTCATTATGGGCAATTTTCACAAATACATGGTCTATGTGAGACCCACATGGATTTCGTTCTGACATATATATTGATTAGCAGATGTCTATCGGAGGAAAAACCTGCATCATGATTATTTCTCATTGAATTGCATTATTCATATCTCATGTTATCCACATCATATCATATCATTCTTACTTTAATACTATCTTATGAATTATTGATGAGACTAGATATTTATTGTACTATTTCATGTGAGTATCTGTTGAAGTTATATTGAGATATGATGTTATGTGATGATTATATCTATATTCTTATAATTTTATATTATATTATGGTGGGACTTTTCTGAGTGCAAGTATGTAGTTTGGCTGTATGTGGTTGTGTGTTAAGGAGTACTTGTTTCCTCCATTGCTTTACTCTAGGTTAATTCTATTTGCTGAGTACCTTTTTGTTTGGTGCTCACCTCTTACTATGTTTTTGTAGGTTGTAAGCCTGGTCCTCCTTGATAGCTTTCTAATCTATAGGAGCTAGCTTTAGATCTATCGAGAGGTAATTGCTTGTCCCTTCGGTAGCCTTTTGGAGATTTTTACCTTTATGTTTTGTTCTGTAAGGACCCGAACTTTGTACAACCTCGTTGGAGCTTAAAATTTTTGGTTTCGAAGTGTTTTACACCAAGGTGACACTTTGAAGGGAGACCTCATGATCAATGTGAGGTCACATGACTGATGTGGCCTTTAGTGAAGTAGGCCTTGGCCTAAAGTTGGATGTTTGACCCTTGAAAGTGGTGATTTCGGCTAAGGCATGCCACAGTTGGACCCTCATGGTCCGCATGACAATTCATGGAATGTGTGGTAGCCTTGGCTTGAAACGGCTCGTGTGGGGTTTCACGGCCCATGTGGCCATCCGTAAGGCTTCCGGAGTGAAATTTTTCTATGTATGGAATCTTCAAGCTCAAGCTAAGTTCACTTTTACTCCTTTAATTCAAGCTTATGTATGTTATTTAAGGCCATCATGGGTGTTCCACGTCAAGCCAAGTTCAAAGAAATTCCGTTGGCTAAGTTTAATATAATACTGATAGAAGGGTCAACTTTAAATGTTCATATCTCTTAGCACAAATTAAAATGGATGTCTCACGACCTATCAAATTAAATCACTTTGAATTATCTTTCCAACGTATCCAATTTCTCCTCATTCCAAGTTCAGAGTAAGAAGTTATGCCCTTTTTCGTAGAATCTGTATGGGATAGACGGGGACCTTCATGGATTGTGAAGAGCTTCACAAACAGTGTCAAGTTCTGGATTGAATTTAAAGAGGCATTTTATTAAGGTATTTTTAATATTTTTGGCCCATCCCCAAGGATTTTTAATACCTTTAAACCTCCCTTTACATTCCTAAATCCTACACTAATTCTTTACCCTCATTTAAGACTAACCCTTAGTTTTAAATTTCAATTTCTCTCAGGTCTCTCTCAAGAATTCTAGTGGGGATTTTAGCTTGGGAATCAAGGGAGGGCTCATTCTTCTTCCAATTTCTCATTGCCTATACTATAATTTAAATGTGGATTTATGTATGATTGTACTTAGATTTTATATTATATTGATGATTTTAGATTGAATCTAAATTACCCATGCCACTCTCATCTCATTCATAGCATATGCATCTTATGATTATGGATTTGGCATTGAGCCTAACTATGAATTATTATGAACGGTGTTTGACTTTTAAGCCTAAGAATGCATTGAAATGATTTGGTAAGACTTGCTCCTCTTTGAAAGCATGTATATGTATATTATAAGTATTCTTGTGGGATATTTTGACCTAGCACCGATGGATTGAATGTCGGTGTGGACTATCCCAAGGGTCCATACTCCTTTCCTTGAACTATGTACTAGCATAGGTATTGAATCTGAGGCTCATCCTGTTAGTTGAGGAATGACCCGCATGACCCACTAGAAATGATATAAAAATCCTATCCAAAATGGGAGACCCATAAGAAAAGTTACTTCTCCGAAATGAGAGGCCCGTAAGAAGAAGTATGGCTTACCTTTGGCAAATTAGTCTGCCAAAATACAGCACATTTGAAGCCTAAACCATGGGATTTTATGTGTCCTTAATGCAACTTTTCATGGTTTTTATCTGTTTTTGTGTTTGTTTATGGAGAAAGTACAGCTTGGCTTGATTTTGGGAAAAGTTGCAGATTTTGTTGATTTTTGAAGAACTACGAGCCGCACTACGAGTTGTAGGGTAGTTCATAGTAATTGACAGTGTCCATAAACAAATTTTGAAAATTTGAAGGTCAACCATACGAGCTTAAGGTACGAGTCGTAGTCCTCTCTACGACTCGTAGAAGGGGGCCTCATATTAATTAATTGTGTTGATTAAAATTGGACCAAGAAATGTAAGAGTGGACTACGCGAAGATACTACGAGTCGTAGACCAGACTATGACTCGTAGAGGTAGATCATAGCAGTGAAGTCCAAAGTGTGAAGTGCTAACCAGGAAAGCCCGATTACAGCTCGTTGGTCAACCTACGTGCCGTAGCAGACGCCGAATATATTTTCTAAATATATTAATGACCTTTTTGTAAATAGTATAAATATTATAAGTTAGGATTTTAGGAGCATTTTTTTAGAGAGTTTTTTCATTCTTTTTGGAATATTGTTTATATCATAGTAGTGTAGAGAGATAATTTTGAGGGTTTTACTTTGAAACTCAAATTTGGGGATTGAGATTCACTTGTGGATTAGTTTCATCATTCAAGCTTGCGATTCTAATTTCAAATAGGGTTTCATTGTTCTTCAATTTGCTTGGGTAAGAAATCTTCCATGTCTTCTAATTTCTTTGTTGATTTGTGTGCCCAAGCCATGAGTGGTTAAACCCACAACTTGGGGTTGTGGGAATCATGAGTAGGTAGCTTAATAACCTGAATTATTTGCACTTCTTGAGTTGGGTATTTGCATATATTATCCATTTTTCTTTATTTTGCTTTGTGTTTAATGGTGGCCAACATTAAACCCCGTCTAGTGTCATGATCCCGATCAAGATAGTGATCAATAGGAAAAGAAAATGGGTAACAGAATTTGATTGATGTGTTCTCGTCTAATCAACTGAAGGCAACAAGGAGCGCTAGCCGGAATTGGACAATGGGCCTGATCAAGGAGAGGTTGACTAGGACAATAGGTAATAGATAATGAGCACTTTATGGTAGTCGGCCAAGCGCCATAGTGAAATTTGACCTTCGCCTTTGCCCAAGGGTTGGAAGAACTTAAGTTACTATCCTGCATATAATATTCCAATTTAGTTGTGTTATCCAGGTATTTTAGTTAGTGAATCATGGGAAACACAATTTCTGAAGTTGCTCTCCAATTTGATTGTCTCTACATTTTACTAGTATAGTTTTATTTACTACCAGCCATCGCAACCCCCCAAGAGGTTTTCATGCTTTGTTTGTTTTTGAGTTTATTGGTAATATTGTGGATTTTTAGGTAGCATTTTGATTGAGTGTTGAGTTTTGCTTTTAGACATTGAATTGGTTGTATGACGGTATGATGGTGTATTTTGAGAAAATTGTGCAGGTTTTGAACAAAGTAGAAATATTACAGAGAATTACATTGGAAGCAGTCTCTACGACCAATCGTATGAGCCATAGTGTACACTACGACTCTAGTCATGCCTCGTCGAGGGTAACAATAATTATTTGAAGTTGGCACTCATACTATGAGCCAACTTTATGGCTCGTAGTCCACACTATGAGTAATAAATAGGGTTCATAGTGCCCAGTTATGATTTCAAAAAATTTCTATGTATTGAGTGACCTACGAGACGAAGACCTACGGGCCGTAGTCAGAGCTATGACCCATAGTCAGGATTTTGTAGACCAGACTCAGGGGAATTTTAAGTATAACCTGGAAACCTTTTAAAAGGTGTCAAAATCATTTTGACCCCAATTTACAACTCTAATCATGCATTTTTCCCTAAGCTTTCTTCCATAACATTTTTCGATCAATATTTCGGCGACCCCATCCCTTTTTCGGCGAGTATCACCAGTGGCTACGGCTTTGCCCTTCTTTCTTCTCGTTTTAATCATTCTTCATCATTATCTCCTACGGTATGCTTCTTGGTTAATTTTAATGCTCAAAATATACTTTACTTTGAATTTCTTGAATGAGTATGTGGTTGAAATTGTTACCACCGACCAAGATTTTTGATTGAGATATAATGCCATTTGAGAAGTAGTAGGGACATTACCGAATATGATTCATTGAAATTAACCCTAAGTATAAAAATTGCCCTTGTTGTTATAATTGTTCACTCATGCTATAGGGTTATTATTAATGAATTGAATAATTCTAGTTGAAAATTGTGTATTGCTTTGCAAATCCATAGTAGTATGATGGTGTGGTGATTAGGGTGGTGTTGAGAAGATTTTTTAGGTGGTTAAAATCTTGGTATGGTTATGAACCAATTCCCTAAATCTATATATATGAGTTTGAGTGATAGTGTTGTATGATTTGGGAGACAATGTCATGAGTTCATTCTTGAATATATTATGGGGTTGGTAATTAATTGTTTATTGATTGATATGATGTTATAATGGGATAGATTTTTTATTATAATATCATGTTTAGGGTTCGGGTTGTTTTATGCTAGATTTGTAGATGAAATAGGTTTGCTTCATTGCTATTTAATTCTGGTTGAATTAGTATTTGTAGTCCGTATGGTGAAATAATAGGTACTTTAGGTACCATTTATTCCCTGCTAAGGGAGTCTCGTACGACTCATAAAAGGGTCTATGAGTCGTAGTTGCCTCTCGTAGGGAATAATAGTGACCTCAGGACCTTGAACACTTACCGTACGAGAATCACCTATGGGTGGTAGTCCACTCTACGAACCATAGTGAGGTCTCATGGACCTAAACATCTACTATATTTTGCAAATTGAAACCTTGTACGAGACCTGTCTATGATTCGTAGTCAAGGCTATAAGTCGTAATTGTGTCTCGTACCTAGTTTCAGTTTCTAAAGTTAAAATGCACCTATGGACTATAAGGCTATAGTATGGCTCGTAATCTCCACTAAGAGTCATACCAGGGTCTCGTACCTGAACCCTACAACTGATGCAGTGTTGATTTTTTTGTGTTTTTATTTTACTTTTTTCTATTATGTTGAGTGTTTTAGAACTGATCATTGTTTTGATTGTCCTATTTTTAGGTAATATGGCCCCTAAAACTAAACATATAGCCAAAAGGACTGTGAATACAAGACTTGTGGATAAGGAGTTCAAAAATGAATAGTCAGGTGGATCGAACAAGATACGCAGCGTTCAGATTGACCCTGAGCCACAGGTGCCTCAAACTAGAGCAGTTGTTGCACGAGCAACCCAGACCCAAGTTCAAGCCGTTGGTTTCTCCCAGTCTAATGACGAGGGGCATGGTAATGGGTCTAAGAGGAGTTTAATACAAATGAATCCTTCTGGTTCGAAGTCTGATTCATAGGAGGTACCCTAGATGGAGAAGCAGCCAAGACCTTTATTGCACCATCTATTTCTCCTGCAGATCCATATTATCATAGATGGGGTGTAAAGGGTATGAAGAATATTTTTGATGAGGGGTTAGAGCCAAAGGGGTAGGATAAACCAGTTCAATCATTCTACGAGGATCCTTATTGGTGGATATAGACCTGAGCCATGTCCCAGCACTAGAGGACAACATAAGACGACATGGGCTCAAATGGTTGACTGACAAGCTAGGCAAATACTCCCTGTTCATAGTGCAGGAATTTCATACAGGTTATACGGAAACCATCCTACAGGACCTTTCCAAGAGGAACAAGGCTCTCAATCAGCCCAGATTAAGAGAGGTATTGGTTCGAGGTAGGCGGGTCGATATCTCGAAGGAGACTATCTGCCACAGGCAGTTTGGTCCTACATATAGAGCACCAGAGTGTACAACTGAGTTTGATCGATGGATTAGGCAGATAAGACAGGCTATCATTTATAAGAATGTGGACCAGCGGATGAAGCTCTTGAGATGGGTTACCAGTCAGATAGCTGAGCCTGGTCCAGAGCTTATCTGGGTTACAACACATTCAGAGCCAATCATGAAGTCTTCCCTCTCCTTTCCTGCAAAGTTTTGGTGGGCTATATATCATGTCTTGCATCCGACCCAATTTCATAGAAAAAAGTTATTATGTTGGAGTGAACAATTTTGTTAGCCAGCGTCCTACTTGGCTATGATATTGATTAGGCTCGACTCATAGCAAAGCAGATGTATGAGTCAACACTCAGGAGAAACACGTACATGCCATTCCCGGTGCTTATTTATAAACTCTGCATCAAAGCAAAGGTGGAGGTATCACTTCATGTAGACCCCATAGTCATGACCCTCCATACCATAGATCCCAGCCTGTTCAAGGCTGATGATAATCCTATGGCACTCCAGCGGGCACAACCTCCAATGCCCGAGATAGTCATGCCTGAGCCACAAGCCGAGGGTTCGATGGTTGCCGCCACTTCTTCTCCAACTGCTACTACTGCTAAGGAGGGATCAAAGAAGCTTGCCATAGTCGATATCGAAATGGGTCCCACCATAACTACTCCCAT
>DF358539.1:49589-92659 GCA_000787875.1 Solanum virginianum
TGAAATGGGTCCCACCATAACTACACCCATACCAGAGCCTTCCACATCATAGATTCCTCCCCTAGACATGATATTTGTTATTGCTTTTCAGGCTATGGTTCAGAGATTATCACGGGATAAGGCTTAGTTAACTCAGCTTACATGGCAGATTAAACCATGGGTTAGGCAGACAATTCAGGAATCAGAGGATAGATGCAAGGTATTCAATACTTCAGTTATTGATCATCACATTGCTACATTAGATGCCCGAGTCAATGACTTAGAGGTGAGAGTGCAGAAGAGACCTACCGAGGCCCGACCAGCAGATATGTTAGCCTTTTTATCAAGAGTTGACGAAGTTCAAGACTGACATGATCACATTATTAGTGGCTTCGATCACAGTTCCCGAGTCTACACCAGGAGATGAGCCGCTATTTGATATATTTTTGGAGGATCAGCCACCATATGCTCTAGGAAAGAGACCTATGGAGGATGCTGATATAGAGGAGGGGCACAAGTGGTGGAAGACCTCCAAGGGCGATAAGGACTTGATAAGGACATAGTTGGGTTCGTCCTAAGGACACTAAGGTAAAAAGAAGAGCCAAGGAGAGCTCATAAGCTTTAGTGATTGTAGGGCATTGGTTCATCTAACACTGCTGCAGCGCAGACTACCCCGTAGGAGGGAGATGCTTAGGGACAGGTCGAGACCGATGCTTAGGCATCATTTAATGTTTGATTTTCGACCCCTTATTCTTATTTTGTTTTGCCTTGTACATTTGAGGACAAAGTACTTTATTTTTGCTGGGTGTGTGTAGCTATGGTCTAGGGTGAAGTCTGAGTAGCCTTTAGTCCATAGCTATCCCAATTTTTGATCCCGAGGTTTTACTTGCCTATGTTCTTTTACCTCATGGATAGTTTTTTTTGTTGAACCGGCATGTTTTAGATGTTGTAAATAATTTTGTCATATATAATAATTAAACTTTGGGCATGTACATTGTTTTGATGGTTTATGAAAAAATTTGGAAAAATTGGTACCCTTGAAAATTTTTGTTGATTAGTAGTTATTTTGTGATCATGTATGTTTGAATGGTTTGGCAATGTTTGTTCTGATTAAGTGAGGGCAAGTTAATGCTTGAAGAAGGATCTGTGAGTCTTTGTTAGCTATGTATGCAATGTCATATGCATGTGAGATAATTTTGTTCTGTTCATGCATTCTGTAATAATTCAGAACTTGCCCTGTTACTTTGAGTTGGACTAGAGATTATATGAATTAGGAAGGGATCTTAGGCTCTTGTTCTTTGATTTAGTCCACTTTTGCCTAAATGACCAACCAAATGAAAGAATTTATCCCTTGCTCTAAATGTTTGAGCCTCACATATACCCTTTTCTTTCTTAATACCATGCTAGCCTAACCTTATCTAGTGAAGTACCCTGATAATGGCCCTGGTCTATTTTTGAACATTGTGAACCTTGATTTAGGCAAAATGCCTAAGTTGAGGGTGACTACCAATAGTGGCCTTGTTTTGGAGATTGGATATTGTGTACTTAACCTCAAGCTAAAAGCCTAAATTGAGGGTGACCTATGTTGTGATATAATTGCAAAGATGAGGTGGTGAGTAAAGAATAAAAGAAAGAGTAGAAAGCCATGTACCGAGTAAGAGAAAAAGAGAAAAAGATGCCTTAAAATGAGTCAAAAAGAAAAATAAGTTTGTAAATAAGGCACAAGTTGAAAAATGAAGAGAAAATACCCGAAAAGGCTTGAAAATGAAGAATAAGGGAGAACAAGTTGAGAATGGTTGGGTTGTTAAGGTTAAAGTGGTAAAAAGTGTGGTTCAAGGTTGGCCATTAGATACTAATTGTCCAAAATATCGTACCAAAGCCCCATGAGCCTACGTTACAAGCCTATAAAGTCCTAAAGTGATTCTAATCCAATAAGTCAACAGTCTAGGTTTTGAGTATATGGGCAAAGCTATGGTATTGGTTATCATGCATGTATCTCAATTATGAGAGTGAGTATGCTTGCATAGTCCTATGAGTAACTTGTGAAAGCATTTTGATGTTAACAACGTACTTTTTTCAGTGAGGGCATTTGCATTGCATGGTTAGCATTGTCTTGTTTAGTGAATGTGGAGTGTTGATGCCCCTTAACTTGTCATAGTTGGATTGTCAAATTTATCAACATGTAGTGCTTTGCTTCCTAGCAACATGATCATGTCTTAAAAAGCTATTATGAGTACTTGAGCTAGAATTGAGTATGGTATATGCCAGTAGGTTGACTGCTATGTATTGCTTGTTATCTATTCTAGAGTGAGTCATCGCTTGAGGACAAATAACAATTCTAAGTTGAGGGTGTTGATATGCTACCAAAATGCAATACACTTGATGCCTAAAACATGAGATTTTGTATGTTCTTAATGCGACTTTTTATGACTTTTATGTGTTTTTGTTTGTTTTACAGAAAGTACAGGTTAACATGATTTTAGAAAAAGTTGCAAATTTTGTTGATTTTTGAAGAACTACGAGCTATACTACGAGTCGTAGCCTAAGCTACGAGTCGTAGGGGTTGTTCCTAGCAATTAACAGTGTCCAAAACCAAATTCTGAAAATTTGATGTTCAACCATACAAGTTCAAGGTACAAGTTATTGTCCTCTCTACGACTCGTAAAAGGGGCCCTTGTAGCAATTAACAGTGTTGATTAAAAATTGACCAAGAAATATAAGAGTGGACTACAAGAAGGTACTACAAGTCGTAGACCACCTTATGACTCGTAGAGGTGGATCATAGCAGTGAAGTCCAAAATTCCAAGTGCTAACCATAAAAGCCCCATTACAGCTCGTAGGTCACCCTACGAGCCATAGCTATGAGCCGTAGCAGATGCCAACCAGATTTTGTGATTATTTTAAGGATTTTTTTGTAAATATTATAAAAAGTATAAGTTAGGGTTTTAGCAGTAGTTTTTAGAGAGTTTTTTCATTCTTCTTGGAATATTGTTCATATCATAGTAGTGTAGAGAGATAATTTTTAGGGTTTTACTTTGAGACTCAAATTTGGGGATTTAGATTCACTTGTGGATTAATTTTATCTTTCAAGCTTGTGATTCTAATTTCAAAGAGGGTTTCATTGTTCTTCAATTTTCTTGGGTAAGAAATCTTCCATGTCTTCTAATTTCATTATTGATTTGTGTACCCAAGCCATGAGTGGCTAAACTCACAACTTGGGGTTATGAGAACCATGTGTAGCTAGCTTAATAACCTAGATTATTTGCACTTATTGAGTTGCGTATTTGCATGTATTATCTATTTTCTTTTATTTTGCTTCGTGTTTAACAGTGGCCAACATTAAACCTCGCCTAGTGTCATGATCCCCATCAAGGTAATAATAAAAGGAAAAGGAAATAGGTGCCAGAATTCAATTGATGTGTTCTCGTCTAATCAACCAAACCTGGCCGAGGAGAGGTTAACTGGGCCAATAGGTAATAGTTAGGTGGCACACTATGGTAGCTAGCCAAGCGCCATAGTAAAATTCAACCTTCGCCTTTGCCTAAGGGTTGAAAGAACTTAAGTTACTGTCCTACATGCAATGTCCCAATTTAGGTTGTGTTATCTGGAGTGTTTCAGTTAGTGAATCATGGGGACACAATTTCCCAAGTTGCTCTCTGATTTGATTGTCTCTATATTTTATTAGTATAATTTTATTTACTACCAACCATTGCAAGCCACCCCCTTCCCTCGCCCCTTCTTGAGAATAGAGTTATTTGATGCTTAAATTAACTGTTGGTGAATCAATGCAACAAACCCCTATATTCCCATAGGATTTGATCCTAACCTATGTTATGTTTTATATTTGACAATGATCACGTTATCCTCAAAGTGAGAGGTACTATTTAAGCGTGATCATAGAGAACCTCTTTTTCGGTGTGCAGATAATATCAAGATTCAAAGTAATAACTCATTTGGTCTTATATGTTGGTTCAGGTCACATTCCCAATATATATGAGCATTATTTGTATTTCATGCATCATGAATTTCATAGCATATTTTTATATTATATTCCTTTGATTAGATAATTCTTCCTATATTATGTGCCCTTGTCATCTAACATTGAATGTAGGTTTGATAAGTCATATGCACTGTATCTGGCATACTTAATATATTCAAATGTACTAACGCACACTTTTGCTTACATGATCTCACCATATAGGGATCGAGGACTACGATCATTCACCGTACGACTTTAGCTTGGATCTCAAGTTTTGCTTGTTGTGGTAAGTCCTATCATGAGCCTACGTTACAAGCCTATAAAGTCCTAAAGACTCTTGTCGAATTTGTATGATATGTGTTGTATTTGGAGCTCATGACTATGGTTATCTATTTGATATGGCTATTATGGGTTGATTATGAGAATGATGAGAAGTATGTATGTTTTGATGTGAAAATGTGGAAGATCCTAAGTCCCGAACTACCCCTATAGAGTGAGTCATACTTACCTGCCCTTTAGTTCTTATGTGCTATGTGAATCCATGTTAATCCTTATCTCTACGATGTCCCCATAGCGTGAGTTCTATTTTTCCATCCCTTAGAACTATGTGTTTACTATTTCATATGCCTTCCGAACTGATAATGTGTAAATGGATGCTATAAGGCTTGTTTAGGAACTCTCGGGTTCCAATTCTCCATGTCACTCATAGACCCTAGGTCCAGATCGTGACATGTTGTATTCGATGACTAGACATTGAGACATGTATTTCACTTGAACATTCTATATTTAGAGGCTTGTACATGTGACACCAGCTTTGGGAAGGTTGTAGTTTTGATTTCCTATGCTTATATACCATGTTCAGACTATTTATTTCCGTTTTTATTATTATGTTGAGTTGTTTAGGGTTTGGGTTGACTCACCTTGGTAGGTTCAGTGAGTGCCATCACAACTAAATTTTGAGTCGTGACAGTTACAAGAATTAATGGTCATGTAAGTTACAACAACTTATAGTCAATCTTCTGCCACAACTTGAATTCACTAACATATACACTTAGTGTTTTATTTAATAAAATGCATATATACTAACACTATCTAGCTAACAAAATAAAATGATAATACTATATATATATATATATATATATATATATATATATATATATAATTCAATTTTAAATCTCTGGGTCGTACCAACTCAAAAGTCCATCTTGGATTCATCGTCTTTCTTCTTAAGGGTAAAATTGGAAGAAGTGTCCACATTTCCTCATCAATCATATCACCATGGTCTCTTGAAATATAACAGATGGTTAGAAAATTGGGGCCCATTTTTCCTCATGTTCTCTGAATAAAACAAAATTAGATAAAATAATTATCATGACCTAACCCCGTGGGCCACCTAGTGCCCGGTTGGGCACCCAAATCCAAATACCAAACCAAAATATAACTAAGGTATTATTTTTACAGAAATTTCGACAGAGTTTCCTATATTTTACGGACTAACCCAAACACTGCATACAGACAAAACCAGCATACCAAACATACATACATACTATATATATATATATATATATATATATATATATATATATATATATATATATATATACGCGGGCCAACAAGGTCACCGCTGTGGTTAAACCGCCCAACAAACACAATATACATACATAGTCATACAATCTGCCATATCCCACACCCACGCGCATCCACAAACCTCTATACAAACAGACTGAATCATAGAATGTGACAGGGCCCCGTCATACCCTCGAATATGCATAAATACAAACTAGAGAAAATAAGTATATATACACCAAGTAGTTGCTCCGAAGCAAAAAGAGCTCTTCAAACGGTAGACAGAAGTCCTAAGCTGGTGGCTCGCTACTCTGTACGTCTGTACCTGCGGGCATGAAATATAGCCCCTGAAGAAAGAGGGTCAGTATGAAATACGTACCGAATATGTAAAGCAGAAAGCACAAGTATAAATAAGAGTGATAGCAGTCAAACTCATATGCAAACATCATAAAATATTTCCTTCTAGTTTTCAAAATATCAAATAGATGCATAATGTACAGGAATAAAGGCGACCTCCAAACTTGCGCCATACCACAGCATTACACCAGAAAATTTAAATCTCCCAAATCTCCGACACAAATCACAAACATGGGATAAGTGAGTCGGCATCCTTGTACTTACAAATCCTATAGTAAATGTGGCACGAAGCCACCAAACCAAAGGCCCAATCTTACCATATCACCAAATTAAGCGGAGCCGACTCTTGGGCCGAGCCAACCCCGCCGTATCCAGCCAACTTTGGAATATATATATGTAGTATATTACGCACGATAACAACCAGCCCGAGAACTGGTGAACGAGGTTATAGTAAGCACGAATAGAGTTGTGAGAAGTCATATTGTAAAACCCCATACACATTATAAGTACAACTGGATCGGGAACGGGTGAACGAGGTCATAATAAGCACAAATAGAGTCGTGAGAAGTCATATGCACAAAATCATTATTAAAAAACCCAAAAGAGTAGTGAAACCTTCATATTTGAAAGATAAGATATTATTTGTCTTAAATTCTTTTAGAATTGTAAAATTTCAAGAAAGAGATCTTACAAACTATTTCAAACGTTGTAAAATAGCTTTTAAGGCAATTCAGGCTTTATACCAAAATTACGGGTGCTTATCTTTTTCATAGTGCTAGGAACATATATTGTTTCAAACTCATCACACATTTCATATTTTTACAACCTACAACCTTTAAGTTCATAATAGAAAAGATAGGACTAATTTCTTTAAAACAAATATCAAGAAGGAACATATGAATTAGTTAAGCCTGACTCGCAAAAGGAAAGAAATCTTTCGAACTTATAACGCTAACTATGTTTAATCAAATCATGCCAAAGGACAAAGTGCTTTACATACTTATCCAAAGTCACACAAATTCCTACGAAAAATTCCAAAATAGTTTTCAAAGCAATCCGAGCATTTTTATCAAAAGTTACAGACGTTTACAATTTAAAATCAATAGAGAATAAATTCCCTCAAAATTTATTAAATTTCCCAATTTAATAACTCCTTCAACCACTTCAAATGCAAAGTCAATCCAACTTACACTTTCGAATGTTCAACGTCTACAACAAAGCATAATAACACTGACAATTAGCTAAAGGCCCCTTTTTGGGCTTTAAATTCTAAATTCACCCCTAATTTTATAAAACTTTCGGCAGCACTACCCCCAGAATATAGTCTGCCCGAGAATCAACGCGGCTCAAATTAATCAACAACAACAATAACAACCCATAATATCAAGAATAAATTCCAATGCTAATATAATAACAATAACTTCAATTATCATCATTTAATTATATTTCCAAAATTGGATAGCGTACCAATGTATACATTTAGGTGATTTCCATCCATCCCTTATCTTAATGGGACAAATCTATAACCTATTCCCTATGGCTGCATTTCAAGAAGTTGACCATTAATCAACTGGTTTACTCTCTTAACAAATCATTGTATTTAAGTCAATCCAATGGATTCTAATTTTCAAATTCAAACTTTACAAACTAAGTGGTTATCCTATCTATTCTCAGTAACCTCTGAATATTTGTTGTGACAACTGCACAGCAGAATTGGACTAACCAAGCCTATCAGTACTCATTTGGACATTAAAATGTTACATGGCATAACACAGTCTAGTACCTGAATGGTCATAGGAGCAAAGACAAATAGATTGCTAAGGTTGAAAGCAAATGCAGCAAGAATGAACCCAAGTTGGTACTTCTCAACAAAGGAGGCAGCCTTCCAAAGATGCAAATACCCAAAAGAACCCACGGACACAACACAACATACCCCCACCATGGGAAAAATAGGCAAGAAACATTTTACTCTGCAAATTTCCAAACTGATGTCTACGCAAATTCCTACAATAAAAACACCCAAATTTATCCCAAAATCCATAGAGCGGAGTGAGCACACAGATTCTTGAAACAGACACCAACTAACTTGGGGTTGAGGTGCAGTTGATTGTTACTATTTCAAATTAGACGAAATGGGTGTTCGAATATAGAGTTAATACCTCTTCTATTAGACCAGTAACTACAAATGGGGATTGAAAAAAGAGTAATTAGAGAAAGATTAAGGGGAATACTTGTACATGATGATACCATCGATGAAAGTGACCCAAAGAGCAGCACCAAAGGTAGTGGAAAAATAGAGGAGATGAGCCAATTTCAAAAAAGTGGCGAGCTTTAGAGGATGTTGACCATCTGATTTTGATCCGAAAGTTTCTGGGAAAGAAAAAGTAGTCTAATTGCTAAGAACGCCATCGTATCTAAGAATTATGTCATCCAACCCATGTCTTCTAATCTTTGATCGAAATTTTTTTTCAAGAATTAAAAGATATATATATATATATATATATATATATATATATATATATATATATATATATACACATATAACCAATTGGAACATAACACAATTTAAGGTGGGGCCACCCTCCTAATTAGGTGTTCTAGATTTATTTTTTTTAAAGAATTAGAAGAGGGTCTTATATGTGTACATGTGTGTATATATATATTTATACACATCACATACATCTCTTTGAAAAAATTCCACTTTGACCCCAAACTTTTCAATATTGCCTCTTTGATCCTAAATTTTTTGTTTCAAACTCATCACACATTTCATATATTAGATATATATATATATATACACACATAACATACACCTCTTTGAAAAAATTCCACTTTGACCCCAAACTTTCCAATATTACCTCTTTGATCCTAAATTTTTCATAACTGTTCCAATGCACGAAATACAGGTTCTAACATTCTCCTCCCCTTAAAACATTCGTCCTCAAATGTTAAACTAGTCTTACGAACCACGTGAATGACTTGAGGGGGTTTCCTTTTTTTGCCCTTTTAGCTTCCTAGGGGTCACACCAGGAAGTTTGGAAATCATCCAAATAGGATAGAAGCAGTGAATGCTGTGGAAGCTGATGCATCTGATATAGGGTCCCCTATGTGCACACATGAACAGTACATTCAGATTCTTAAGTTGTTAAGCAAGGAGAATGCTAATGTTTCACCTATTAACATAACATGTATGGATACTTGTTTATCTTAGGAACTAAAATAAAACAATGGGTTGTTGATTTAGGAGCATCAAAGCATGTTACAATCACATTGAATGAGTTATTTAATACAATCGCATTTGAACAAAATGGTCAGAATCATGTACAATAGCCTAATAAAGGTATCACTAAAATATCTCGTGTTGATAGTTATAGATGGAGTGATGGTGATACGTTGACCAATGGTTTGGTAGTGCCTGAGTTTAAATATGATCTGCTTTCAGTTTCCCAACTAACCAGGGAATTATATTGCTCAGTAAAGTTCCTTTCTAAGTTTTTGTATCTTTCTGGACCTATCAACTTGGAAGGTCAAGAGGATAGATAAGGAATCAGAAGGTCTTTACTTTTGCTGAGTAAAGATGCTGGAAACAAGCATGAAATGAATAAAGATGGTGTAAGAAGAAGTGATGAAAAGGTGACTGCAAGCTTGATGCATGTCAAAGCTAATGAAGAGGAGTGTATGGTATGACATAGAAGACTGGGCACCCTTCCTTTAACACACTGAAGAAACTGGTCCCGAGACTTAGGCACTCTTCCTTTAACACATTGAAGAAACTGGCCCCAACTATCAGTAGACACACTGACGAATGTATCATATGTCCCTTAGCTAAGCAAACAAGGTTACCATTTTCTTTGTCAATGACTAGAAGTACTTACATATTTGGCTTGTAACATATTGATGTTTGGAGGACCACATGGAGTTAAAACTCATGCTGGTTACAAGTATTTCTTAACTATAGTTGATGACTATTCTAGAGTTACATGGCTTTTTTTCCTACTTAGACTAAAGTCTGATGTGATAAGAACCCTGCACTCTCTTCTCTTTTTTTAAACAAAAAAGGTTCAGGCTCAATTGAATGTGGTGTGAAGGTAATTAGATCTGATAATGGAGGTGAGTTAACACAATATGGGGAAAGTTATTTGATTCCTTAGGAATTATACACTAAAGCAGTTGTGTACACACCTCACAACAGAATGGGGTAGTTGAGAGAAAGCACGGACAGATACTTGAGGTGGCAAGGCTATTAGATTTCAGGCAAGTATCCCCATCAGAGTCTGGGGAGAATGTGTACTACCCATTGTTTACTTAATAAATAGACTGCCTACTCTCACATTACAGGGGAAATCTCCTTATGAAGTATTTCACAAGAAGAAGCCTAATCTGAGCTATCTTAGGACCATTGGACATCTATGTTTTGCAGCCACACTCCCCAAGAAGGATAAACTCTTTCCTAGAGCTAATACTTATGTTCTTATGGGAGAATCTAGCACTCAAAAAGGCTATTTGCTGTAAGAAATAGCAAACAAGAGGCAACCTCCTAGATGGATTGACTCTAAGTATCTCAAACAGACTATGTTTCTATTAAAGAAGACACAGAATGCTTCAGTTCCTTTATTTCCAAATGCTATACCTTCACTGGACTCGGAATAAGTTCAGACACCGACAAATATTAAGGTGCTTGATAAAGAACATAATGCAAAAGATCCTATGGATGAACCAACAGTTGCAGACACTATCAACGACACAGCACTACCAGATAGTGAAATTCCTGATGATGAACTCACAGACATGCCACTCAATGTCAATGCTGAGCCTATCATGCCTGCCACAAGAAAAATCTAAGAGGATTGTGACCACACCAGCTTGGCACCAAGACTATGATACTACCACCAAGAGAAGACAGACTCCATATTCATTGACAAATTTTATTTCTTATCAGAGAATCTCTCCAACAAGCAAAGCTTGTCTAAACAAGTTTTCAGCCACTTATGAACCTAAATCTTATGAAGAAGCTTTAACAGATGATAGATAAATAGATGCAGTGCAATAGGAATTAAAGGCACTTGAAGATAATGGGACTTGGAAACTTATTCCTTGGACACAAGACAAACCTGTGATAGGCTGCAAATGGGTATTCAATACAAAATACAAAGTGAATGGTGAAGTAGAAAGGTACAAGGTCAGATTGGTCGCCAAAGGGTATAATCAGATTGCTGGAATAGACTATCAAGAGGCATTTTCACCAGTGGTGAAGATGGTGACAGTCAAGGCTGTTATTACCTTAGCAGCTGCTGAAAACTGGTGCATATATCAAATGGATGTATATAATGCATTCCTACAAGGTGATCTCACTGAGGAGGTATTTATGGAATTACCTAAGTGATTACATGTGAAGACAGATCAACCTATGGTTTGCAAGCTTGTAAAGTCCCTATACAGTCTTAAACAAACTTCAACACAATGGAACTTTAGATGTTAATCCATGTGACTAATTAACTGTAGGAAGTAAGATGTAGTTATTTGTAACTAACTTCAGTTAGAGAGTTGATTAGCTAGTTAGAGAAGTCGGTTAATAGTATATATCTGTGATAGTAACCACTCGAAATGAATGAATTCATTCATCAAGTTTCACAATTACCTCTTCCTCTCAATAACCAATTGCATAAGCTCTAAGTTCTCAATTCCATGGCTGCATAACTGGGATTTCTTCAGGTAAAGATTGTCCACTTGCTCCCACCTTCTTTACTCCAGTAAAGAATTTATGCTATCTTATTGACACAGAGATATTGGTCAATCCACTAGCTCACTCTCTTCCAATCTTGTCTCCTATCATTATCATTCCTTGTCGCCAACACACAATATTTCTTTGGGCGATTATCCTTTCAATCACCACAATAACACATCTACTGCAGACTTGCCCCTCTGGACCTCAGTGGCCTTTCTCGGAGGCATCACTGTAACCAAAACAATTTGTCAGGAAAGGAAGTATCCTAATAACACCGCTCTATCGCATGATCTAAGATCAGAAAGAAGAGTAACATCCTAAATGTCCTGTAGCCTCCTATTTATAGATGTGGGGCTCGACATATCAATAAACAAGACTCTACCCCTAAGATCAGAAAGAAGAGTAATATCCTAAATATCCTGTAGCATCCTGTTTATAGATGTGAGGCTCGACATATCAATAAACAAGACTCTACTAGACACGGTCTGTGGACACTCTGAGGATGAACCGCTTTGATACCACTCTATCACGACCCTACCTATGGGTCGTGACTGACACCCATTTGGGTCGCCCAAATCACATAACCAAAAGTACCCAGAACCACTAACAACTAAAACAACAAAACCAAACAAGAAGGATTCCTAATCTTTTTGGGCCGTGACTAGTGCCCTGTTGGGGCACCAGAATCTAAATACCAAACCAAAATAAAACTAAGGTATTATTTTTACAAAAATTTTGGTAGAGTTTCCTTTATTTTATGGACTAACCCAGACCCTGCATACAGACAAAACCAGCATACCATACATATATATATATACATATACAAATACGGGCCGACCAGGTCACCACTGCGGTTGAACCGCCCAACAAACACAATATACATACATAGTCATACAATCTGCCATATCCCTTTCTACTTAGACTAAAGTCTGATGTGATAAGAACCCTGCACTCTCTTCTCTTTTTTTAAACAAAAAAGGTTCAGGCTCAATTGAATGTGGTTATCCATAGACCTCTATAGAAACAGACTGAATCATAGGATGGGACAGGGCCCCGTCATATCGAATATGCATAAATACAAACTAGAGAAAATAAGTGTATATATACCAAGTAGTTGCTCCAAAGTAAAAGGAGCTCTTCAAACGATAGACAAAAGTCCTAAGCTGGTGGCTCGCTACTCTGTACGACTGTACCTGCGGGCATGAAACACAACCCCCGAAGCAAGAGGTGTTGTAAAATAGCTTTTAAGACAATTCAGGCTTTATGTCAAAATTACGGGTGCTTATCTTTTTCATAGTGCTAGGAACATATATTGTTTCAAACTCATCACACCTTTCATATTTTTACAACTTACAACCTTTAAGTTCATAAGAGCCAAGAAAGGGGTAATTTCTTTAAAACAAATATGAAGAAGGAACGTATGAATTAGTTAAGCCTAACTTGCAAAAGAAAAGAAATCTTTCGAACTTATAACGCTAACTATGTTAAATCAAATCATACCAAGGGACAAAGTGCTTTACATAATTATCCTAAGTCACACAAATTCCTACGAGAAATTCCAAAATAGTTTTCGAAGCAATCCAAGCATTTTTATCAAAAGTTATGGACGTTTACAATTTAAAATCAATAGAGAATAAATTCCCTCAAAATTTATTAAATTTCCCATAATCTTACAATTTACAAACTTTACAAACATAAGAGTCAATCTTATGATGAAGTTAATGTAAGAGTACCAAGGAATAAATACGAACCGTACGCCAGCTCGGATTGCGGGAATAGAGTTCTTATCATAAACTATATGTCTCTAAGACATGCCAAAAAGTATGATAGCTTTACATACCTTAATCACTCCTTCAACCACTTCAAACGCAATGTCAATCCAACTTACACTTCCGAATGTTCAACGTCTGCAATAAAGCATAATAACATTAACAATTAGCTAAAAGCCCCTTTTTGGGCTTTAAATTCCAAATTCACCCCTAATTTTATAAAAATTTTGGCAGCACTACCCCTAGAATATAGGTTGCCCCGAGAATCAACTCGGCTCAAATTAATCAACAATAACAACAATAACAACCCACAATATCAAGAATCAATTCCAATGCTAATATAATAACAATAACTTCAATTACCATCATTTAATCATACTTCCAAAACTGGACAGCATACTAATATATACATTTAGGTGATTTCCATCCATTCCTTATCTTAATGGGACAAATCTATAACCTATTCCCTGTGGCTGTGTTTCAAGAAGTTGACCATTAATCAACTGGTTTACTCTCTTAACCAAATCATTTTATTTAAGTCAATCCAATGGATTCTAATTTTCAAAATTCAAACTTTACAAACTAAGTGGTTATCCTATCTATTTTCAGTAACCTCTGAATATTTGCTGTGACAACTGCACAACAGAATTGGAGGTTGTCCCCTCTAGTACCTGAATGGTCATAGGAGCAAAGACAAATAGATTGCTAAGGTTGAAAGCAAATACAGCAAGAATGAACCCAAGTTGGTACTTCTCAGCAGAGGAGGCAGCCTTCCAAGGATGCAAATACCCAAAAGAACCCACGAACACAGCACAACATACCCCCACCATGGAAAAATAGGCAGGAAACATTTTACTCTGCAAATTTCCAAACTGATGTCTAGGCAAATTCCTAAAATAAAAACACCCAAATTTATCCCAAAATCCATAGAACGGAGTGAGTACACAGATTCTTGAAACAGGTACCAACGAACTTGGGGTTGAGGTGCAGTTGATTGTTACTATTTCAAATTAGACAAAATGGGTGTTCGAATATAGAGTTAATACCTCTTCTATTGGACCAGTAACTACAAATGGGGATTGAGAAAAGAGTAATTAGAGAAAGATTAAGGGGAATATTTGTACATGATGATACCACCGATGAAAGTGACCCAAAGAGCAGCACCAAAGGCAGTGGAAAAACAGAGGAGATGAGCCAATTTCAGAAAAGTGGTGAGCTTTGGAGGATGTTGACCATCTGATTTTGATCCGAAAGTTTCTGGGAAAAAAAAGTACTCCAATTGCCAAGAACGCTACAGTAGCTAAGAATTATGTCATCCAACCCATGTCTTCTGATCTTTGATCGAAATTGTTTGCGCCCGATGATGAGAAGATGAAGAAGGAAGTGGGTTTTCTCAATTTTTGGGTCTTGGCCGTGAGTTTTGGTCTTGAATTCTTCAAGTTTTCTTGTTTATTTCTTAGCTAAAAATTTTTTTTAAAGAATTAGAAGAGGGTCTTATATGTGTACATGTGTGTATATATATATTTATACACATCACATGCACCTCTTTGAAAAAATTCCACTTTGACCCCAAACTTTTCAATATTGCCTCTTTGATCCTAAATTTTCGTAATTGTTCCAATGCACGAAATACGAATTCTAACAATAATTGTCCTTACTACTTTAATTGTTTTTCAGTTTTCTGTGGCTTCTTCAAATGATATTTTCAAAAAATTGAAGCATTCTAAAGAGGAGAAAATTGAAAGAAAAAAAATAAATAGCTCTGGTTCATCGTCCCTTGAAACAACTGGGAAGGTACATACTTACATTTATATATATAGCATTACTAATTTTTTATTTTTTGGTTAGTTTTAATATTAAAGATGTAGGTATCTTATAATTGAAATTTTAATTCATTCAAAATTTATAGTTTATATCTTTGTTTTTGTGTGAGATCAAAATTTAAGATATAAGTACCATAAATAATTTGTATAAAAGATTAACGATTGGTTAAGAAATTGAATTTGGTTCTCATGTTCTACTATGTTAAGTTGTGTTATGACTGATTCTTGTAAAAGTTAATTAATGAAATATATCGGGATTTAATTAATTACATCAATATATTTTAAATAATTAATCTTTATAAGATCTAGAAATTGATAATCTATTAAGAAGCTTCCAGACTTAATTTCATGAGAGAATTACTTTTTGCTATTGTTGTAGATTTATTTCAGTAGCACAATTGTTAACCAATCCGAGTTTCTACTAATTAAAGGGCATAATTGAGTTAATTAATAGTTAATTCTTTCAATCATTAAATTTATTCCTGATGTTATGTTTCAATTAATACTTGCAAGTCTAAAAATATATAAAACAAGTCTTTTCTTGATTATCTTTCCTGCTATATGTGTGCGCGTGCGTGTGTGCATGAGTATTTGCGTGCATGTGTATATGTATATATGTATGTGTGTATATGTATATATGTATGCATATCTTTATAAACTAAAATATGTTTTAGTGATTTTATACCATGTGTGTAACGATCTTTTATTTATAAAACAAAATAAAAATTCTCAGTTGGAATAAGTACAAGTAACGCTTTATTATATATATACACATATATATAGGTATGTATTTATGTTTGTATGTATGTCTTTAAAAAAAATTTGTGATTTTATACCATTTGTCCGGTGATCTTTTATTAATAAGGTAAAATAAAAAATTCTGAGTTGGAATAAGTACAAGAAAGGCCTTAATTTACCTATCCTACTGAAGTAACAAACCTCCACTAATTGTTAGCAAGCATGAATAAAATAAGAATAACAGAGAACTAGCATGATATAATGAAATAATAAAATAACCATTTTACCCTAAACCATCCTGCAAAACCTAATTTCATATCTTTCTTTTGTCCTTTTTTCCCTAACTAGATTAATGGACCTTTGATCAAAGCTTCTCTCTCTTAATTCGGACTATGTATTAAGCCACTAGTTATAATTCAACAACACTCCTAACCATGTCAAGCCAACCGCTTATTTTCCTATATCAACTTCCATTATGCTTCAAATCCACCTTCAACATATAAAGATATCATCATCTTCTCTTGACAAATCAATATAAGAAGATGAAGTAAATGAAATTTCAATCCACACGTTAACTCTAGATTATGTCTCATATATGGTGGGATGTAAAACAAAATACTAGTTCTAGCTTAGATATATGAGGATATCTGACTCATAATTGATGAATTCGTAGGTTCAATTCCTATTGAATGCATGTCAATATAATCCTTCAATAAGTTAATTAGAATCTATAAGGCATATTTTATGGTGTAGGATACTTATCTATCTTAATATTTTAGGTAGGAAAAATTTATTTCGAAAGAAAAAAATTCAAAAAGATATTTCCAAATATCTCGATTAGCAAACTTATTACCCCTATTTGTAAATTACCCTTATTCCTATTAGGGGGGTGAGGCAAAAACGACTTGATGAACCATCTGCGTTCTCTAATATAAAATTAAAGTTGATAAAAGTTTACTTAAGTCTCATAGTCATTCATTCATAGAATATTTCCATATTCTTGACTAAATAAAAAGAGCATGCTCATACATCACAAAATGTATTATGGTTTTACAAAATTGATAAAATATTTCATCTATATAATTAATGATTTTAGATGAGCTGATCGAATAATTCAACTTATCACCTTTCTCACATTTTGTGAGGTGACTGACCCTACCTCTACACAATTTTCATCCTTCTATTACTAGTGTGCATCTTCAAGGAGTATAATGAGATTCTTGAGATCTTGATCGATAATTTATTCTTGAACCTTGTAAATAGAGAAGTCCTTTTAAGGAATATTTTCTCCTTTAATAGGATTTATGTGATTCAAATCAAGATTTGTGGATTTCAAATATACTAGATATCTATCTGAAAGGAAAAACTACCAGAGTAAGTTATGTGGTTTATTTATGTGATGAAAAGATAAGGGATGAGGTTTTAACAAATGACATGAGTAGTAGGATCAAATGGTAGACGAGATAAGATGCAATATCACACGATTAAGTTTGAGATTAGATTTATATGTATTTTGTTGACAGTATAAATTTGATTTAATTTCATATTGAATCATAGATATCCCACCTTATCTAATCAAACTTGAAAATGTTTTATTTCACCTCCCATGTGGGATAAATTAGTTCAAGGATTATAATTTAAAATTATAATCTCATAATAATTTACTGCATACACCAGACGACCCTTTAACTCGTTCATACAATATATCAAGGAGAAAGTGGAACATAAAATCTATATATATATATATCATTAACTTTGGATTTATGAAAATATTTTTCTTTTGTATTCCACTTAATGCTTCTCATCATTTAGTATTTATCCTAAGAAAAGATCACAAAAAGGTCAAGAGAATCTATATATACATTGTTGATTATATATTATGTATGTAGATGTTCATTTAACTTAGTCAAGTATCAAAAGAGAAGTGAAGTCTTAATTTCTCCTAAATATCAACCCTAAACTAGCCAAGTTTCATTGTTAAAAAGAATAAATACAATCTTAATCAATTCATTGGGTCCAGTTCATTCCTAAACAAGCCTTAATAAAATGCTAAAATGTTTAAAGTTCATTAACCTTCTACAAATGAATGTTAGATGAGACACTTAAGAGGTAATTAGCTTGATGAATATTTTTTTTCATAATTTCTTTTCCATATTTGTACTTGATGACAATATTGTTTTGAGTATATTTATTATTCAAATAGTGAGAAAGACTTTTTGAAGAGATAATCAGCCTTTTAGTATTTTTTATTTTATTTGTACTTCACTTTTTATGTATACATATATCTAATGATAGTATTATTTTAGATAATTTCACTATATTAAAAAGTATTATTTTTTTACAATTCTGGCTAATCAATCGAGAATATCATATAATGATTTTATTTGTAAGAGAGATTGGAACCTAGCGGGAATATGCCAGCATGGCTAGGGACATTTTTAAAGAAGACATTCTATAGGCCCTGTTTGGAGCATGCTCAAGTTAAAAAGAATGAACTGAACAAGTATTGCATTACATGTGATTCATAGTTATGCAAGTATTGCATCTCTACAAACAAACACAATGATCATGATGTACTAAAGATTTATCGATATGTTTACAAAGATGTTGTTTCTCTCAAGGAGATGAAGAATCATATTGATTGCAAGGAAATTCAGATAAAATTAAATTGATATAGGTAATTATACTAGAAACTAAACGAGATCATATTGATGAATATATTCCATGGACATTAACTAATTTGAACATTTGAGTGAGGATTAGTAATACTTAATAACAGATTAGTCATTTATTTAATCATATGTAATTTTAGACATTTCCTTTGAAGTTAAACTTGACAATGTCTAACTTCAGACATTTTCATTTGAAGTTATGGTCGACAAAGCCTAGCTTCTAAAGCTATTCTAGAGTTTATAGATACGTCAACAATATTTTCAACTAGTTGTATAATGATTGATTATTTCACACATATTAGTTAGTAGTAACAAGTTGCAATTTTTTATTTATTTATTTTTATAATTAGTATCTAATGTTAGTGAGCAGAGATGTATAATTTTCTATATATGTAGCCCTACAAATGCAACAAGAAAGAAATGGGTAATTGCTTTGAATCCGCTACCACATTATGGATCATGCGCTCTAATTCAAGGAGAACCTACTTGTTACACTTGCAAAAAGAGATTGAATGACCCTCACCAATTTCGCTTTTGTTGCATTGCATGCCAGGTACATATATATGTCACTTCTTTTTAAATTTAAGTGATTGTTTGGCTATGAGTATTTTTTTAATTTTTTTCTAAAGTTTAATTCTGAAAATTATACTTGAATGGATATAGAGTTAGAAATAAAAGAAGATCTTTGAATCTTGTAAGGTTAAATCAAAAGGTGTGTAATTCAAAATTTTGTTATCTTTAATTTGCCATATAAACTGTCAAAATTGAAAAAATTTGTTTGACTTGACACACAATTTAAGAAAAAAAGTCATTTAAAATTTCTGATCGAAAAAAAGTCATAGATATTTGTGATTTCTCATTAAATGTAAAATAAATATTTAAAAGCTAAAATGTTATTATACTGTATTATTATTTTTGGGGTTGAATAAAAATGAAAGTGATCGCATAAATCAACACAAAGGGAGTAGTAGTTATAGAAAAAAACCACTTCTTCTGATAGAACCAAAAAGAAAAGTAACGAGATATTTAAATTGGGATAGTAAATGTATTATATCTTTACACTATCAACACAAATAAATTCCTTTGTGTATCATTGTGTAAAACATACAGTATGATGGATTTGCAGGTGGAAGTCATATGGGGGAAGAAAGTTGAAATGAAACGGAAGCATATGAGGAAGGGAATTCCTCACAGAGCTCCTCTTAAATAGACATGCATGCTTTTAGTTTGAAGTACTTGCTTGAACCATTTCTACTATGTGATTTTTGTTGCTTCTTGAAAAATGTATGTGCTTTGAAGTATTTTTGTTTTTAAGCCTCTGAAACCTTTTTTTGTAGGCAATATCATTATTGTTATAAATACATGTGGACGCATGTTCTCTCTTTTAATGTGCCTCTTACTTTATTTGAGGTGACTAGATCTTTTTTATAAGTGTGCTGCTGGTGTGTATCGAGTCTTTGGCAATCGATACAGTGAGGATGATAGAACAAATATAAAAATACAATGCACGTCACATATTTTGTCACATGCAACAGAATTTTTTACTAAATAAGGCTAAGTAATATTATTAATAAGGAGAAGAGCAAGAGGCTTAGCCCTACCTCTCCCCAACACCTTCTGATCTTCCATCCTAAATGCTCGACTTTTAAATTTTTCTATCTGTCATTAGGTGTCATGTATTTGTCTAACATGTCTCTAGTTCTTTTTTTTGTATACGTCTACCTCTTCTAACTCTTGTCATAATCAACATTTCAACTTCTTTATTAGCAAATTTGTACTTTCTCTTCACATGTTCAATTTATCTCAATATCATTTTTCTCTTTTTATTAATCATGGATATTGGAACATCACGAGTAGTAGCAGTCCTTGTTTAATCAGGATACTTTATCTCCCAGTCATAATTGTCTATTTAGATTACTTTAGTTTAATTAGTTTAGAAATCTATCCTGTATAACTCTATTTAACAACTTTCTTAATAACATCATGTCTCAAAACATCCCATTGATACTCAAGTAAAATGGTATGATAAATATCCAATATCATAAACAATTAGTAGGTGATTCACAACTCCCATATAACACATATAATAATATCAAGAAGGCATGATATAAGATGGAGTGAATGAAATGAAATGCCAACCACGCGATGCAATGTTAAATAATCATGATGCATGTTTGTCCTATGATACACTTTTACTGATAAACTCAGACCGGAATCCATGGGGGCCTCACATGGACCATGTATCTGCTAGAACTATTTTTCTTCGGTATTTACTTTCATATTTAGCCAGAACCATATCCCTTTCGCTTTTCTTTACTCTTCTTTCTCTAGTCGGAACTATTTTCTTTGACTTTTCATTTGGTTTCTTTTTCTAGACGGAACCATTTCCCTTTGATTTTTCATCATCAATGGAACATCAAGCAAGCATGTAATCATAACACAAATATTCATGTTCATAAGTATGTGTGTATGCAAGATGTCCGCTTAAATCATTTATTATAACATTCAAGTTCAAATATTTCATAAGTCCTCAATTATTGACAAAGTCTCATAACTATTACAATCTCAATGCCAACATCAAATAAATCACCTATTTCACAATTATAGCACAAGTATAAGGATTTAGAATATTTGTAAATATTCAAACTAAAATACCATGATCAAACCCTACAATGATACAATTTTATCCCAATTCATACCCTAAATCACCTAATTTCATACACATAGAAGCATACAAGGTTCAATCATGCTGAACAAATGGTTAGAAATCCACTTGCCCTAGATTTTCCCTTTTTATGATACTCTGAATTACCAAAATCTATTCAAATATAGCATCACAATCACATAATGAATATAATGACACTAAAATCAATCAATTCATGTTAAAGGGGAAAATCATTAAAAAAAATTCCACGGTGGAAAAAGTAATCAGAAATTAAAAATTAATACATGAAAACATTTCCCAAGTAATAGAACTTCAATAGTGAAAACTATTTCCAAAATGGAGCAAAACTGAGGTGCAAATCATCAATTTGGTATTAGGAATCAAAGTCCAAAAATATCCCCAAATCTCACAATTAAAAACCCCAAATCCTAAGTTAAAAATATAATTTAATCAATGAAAATTAAAGAAAAAAGTCAAAAAAATAGTTACCCAATAGTTTTGCCTTGAAAACCCTTGAAAAATCTCTCAAAAATGAAGCTTAGGAGTTTGAAAATGGTGGAAAATGGCTAATCTAGATATTTTAAAAGACTTCACTATTTCATGCATTTTTAATGCTCCGCAATCGCGGATCATCAATAGAAACATGGAGGCTAAGCCTACCTACAACTCTATGAATGCGGTGTGCTTATCCATGACTGCGAACAAGAAAAATCCCATACTCTATGAATGCGGAGGTCAAGAATACTTATACTCCATAAAAGCGGAGGTGACTCTGCGAATATGGAGAATAATTTATAGCTACACCAGATACAGGAAAATATAGCACAGGCAATTCATAGAATGAACTCTCGAGGTTCGTTTAGAACCCCATGAACACAAACTAAATATAGAATTCTACCAGAAATGACATTTCGAACTCAATGAAATCGTCAAAATTTGAATTTGACACCTCCTTTGCTCGAAACCCAAGAAAGATTGCTTAAACTCGGGATCAGTTAAAGGACTAGTTGGAAAAGAATTTTATCAGGCTAAGCATATCACTATTGGGTGATCCTATGTTGTTTGTGAGAAAAAAAGATGGTCACTTTAGATGTGTATTGATTATCAGTAATTGAACAAGGTTACTATCAAGAATAAGTATTCATTATCAGTGATAGATGATTTACTTGATCAGTTGCAAGATGCTACTCACATCTCCAAAATTGATCTCCATTTTGGCTATTATTTATTGGGGGTAAGGGAATGTGATATTCCCAAAACAACTTTCTAGACTAGGTATGGTCACTTTGAATTTGTGATGATATCATTTGGATTGACCGATACCCTAGCAGTATTTATGGATCTTATGAATTGGGTGTTCAAGCCATGCCATGATACTTTTATAGTAGTCTTCATAGATAATACTCTAATTTGCTCTCTAAGTGAGCAAGAGCATATGCGTTATTTGAGGTAGTGCTTTATATGTTAAGAGAGAAGCAGTTGCAAAGTTTAGTAAGTGTGAGTCAGGGTTGCATGAGGTATCCTTCCTTGGTCATGTAGTCTCCAATGATGGTATTAAGGTTGGTCCAAAAAAGTGATTCTATTTTACCCCACTCATGTTATTTACTCTTAAATTGCATGGTTTTAAAATTATATACATGTACCCATCATGATTTGATTAAAGATGTATATTAAGTTTCTTATGTAATGAATGTCTTAGGGAAAGATATGTATGTCATACATGTTGAGATTAATAAGAGGTCCAACAAGTGTGCTATGAGCTCATAAGCATGACATGAATGTTAAGAATGATACAAAGTCCTATCTTTAATGCTATAAGCTATCTTAATAAACTACTCAAAGAAGTAAATTATGATGTTTTGAGACTATGATTAATATGACAATGATTATGACTCAAGTATTCCATGGGATTGTGACCTAGCACCGAGAGGACGTTGGTAGTTTCCCATTTTCCCTAAACTATGTACCATCATAAGTTCATGCTATTGATTCCCTATATGGCCTTGTACCTACTGAAAAGGTAATGCCGTAAGGTAAGGATAATTGATGACACCTATTAAAAAGGCTATGTTGTAAGGTAAGGGATACATTGGAGACTCTTTCCAAAAAGGTCATACCAAAAGGTGAGTGTTTAGTCTACCTTGGCAAAGTAGATCACTCCTTGTCCAGTGTGGAGCGAACATCAAAATTCTAAGTAGTAGTTCTCTTGGTCTTACATACCGATTATGGTCCTCCCCCAACTATGTATGATATATCTTGTGACTTGGTAATTCTTCATGCATTTATGACTAAGCATTTCTCATTCATGTCATATTGAGCCTATATTCATTAATTATGAATATGTATATTGTTTAATTATGGATTATGTTTCTTGTTGCATTGTACCCCCATACTTAGTACATTCAAAGTACTAACGCATACTTTTTACTTACATGATCTAACCATATAGGAACTAGAGCTCCTATTCATCCTCCTCCTCCACGTAGCTTAGTGGTATGATTGAAGATTTTTTATTGGCGATTCCTCCATATTCGAGGACAATATCCATTTACTTTCATGCTTTATTAAGACTTATCTATTTATGGATATTTATTTTTTGAGGGTGAGCTCGAAAAGTGTCTTGGTCCTCGTTCCATTCATATTAGAGGTGTTGTTGGATATGTATTTGTATGTTATGACCTTGACTCCTATTATGTCTACCTATAATTGAAGACTTCCCTTAGTCCCTTATTTCATTTTATGTGTTGATGCTTGTTGTATTGTTGAGATAGATGTCCTAAGTCCCTATTTCTCCTTATAGTATGAGTCATACTAACCCTCCCCTTAGATATTATTTGCTATGTGTTCATGCTAATCTCATTCCTTATATTATTGATGTGATGTCAAATACAACACTTTTGATGCTTACAACTTGAAATTTTATGTGTTCTCAAAGTGATGTTAGTGGATTTGATATGTTTTTATATTTATTTTGCAGGATTACAAGATTTGGCATAATTTCGGGCAAAGTTTTATAGAATTGCAATTTTTTAGGACTTACAAGCTACTCTACATGTCATGGTTACTTCAACGAGCCATAAAAAGGTTTCGTGGTTCAGATCAAGTGAAGGTCCTAGTTTCAGATATTATATCCATGAACTATGAGATGAGCTATAGAAGTTTTCACGAGTCATGAATTGGTTTCGTGCTTGCAGGATCAGAATTTGAGGAGTTTCAGGAAAACTATCAGATGAAACCCTCTACAGGTCGTACCTCTGAAGACGGCCCATAAAAAGGTCTTGTGGATTTGAAGTCATTTTTTGGAAGATGCAGAGTATGAAGCCCAGGTACAGGCTTGGATCCTTATACGGCCCGTAACCCAGTCCATAGAAGCTATCGAATCTAGTTTTGTTATTTCATTTTGAATTTGTATTTTACTTATTATGAATAGTTTTTTTAGGTATTTTTAGAGAGAGATCCAAGAGAGAATATAAAAACACTTTTGAGACTTCATCTTTTGTGATTTTACTTTGAAACATTGTATTGTAATTTCTTATGGAGAACTATGGATTTCTTGTTCTTAATTTCATCATTGCAAGTGTTCAATTATGCTATTATATAACATGATTCTTTTATCTACAATGATTATGCATAGCTAAATCCATAACTAGGGTTGTGGGAACCATGAAGAACTAACAAGGAAAAACAGGATAATCCATAATTCTTGAAAAGTGTGCATGCATGTATTAATTGATTTTCTTCGTTATGAATGCTTTATAATGGTGGCCAACATTAGAACCTGCCTAATTCTTACTGACTAGATTAAGCTAGTAATGATTAGGAAAGAGATTAATTAACAGGATTCGATATGATACCTCTTGTCTAATCAACCAAACTAGATCAAGTGGAGGTTGTACTAGAACAAAAGGTAAGGGTTAGTAATGTCACACTGCGGGGATGGATCAAATCACTTAGTGAAATTTACCTCTTGCCTGGATCAAATTATTTGGTAAACTTAACTTATGGCTTTGCATGCTATACACCAGAAATGATTATGATTATCTGGTGATACTAAGTTAGGAATTCATCGGGAACACAATACCCTAGTTACTCCTCCCATTGATTTCGGAACATTTGCTTCCAGTATAGGTTTACTTACTGCAATTACAACCCTCCCCCCCAGAGAGATAAGTAAGTTAATTTATTTGACTTGCTCGTAATTTCTCTAGGTCTAGACCATATTTCCTGTAGGATCGATCCTAACCTCAGTTAGGTTATATATTTTGACAATGACCGCTTATACATTCAAAAGGGAGGTGTTGTTTGGGCGATATCAAAATTTTATTATTGTTGTTGGGGAATACAACTTTTAAACTGGTTTAATTTGAGTAATTTAGGAATTAATCCATATTTTCCTCATTTTACCTTTCTTGTTTTTTTTTTGTTTTGTTTCAGCATACAGGTGTAGTGTATGCACAACACTTGTAGTCAAGGCATGCACAACACTTTTAGTCAAGGCAATCCCTTGAATTTGTTTAACCTTAAGATCTAAAAGACACTGAGATGAATAGCCCAGAACAATGCGAACAATGGTACAAATGATATCGTGAATACAATACTAAATGCAAATAATAATAATAACCCACCACTACTTGAGGATGTGAATCACCACCATAGGATCTTCAAGTCATGGCTAACACAAGGAATAAATACAGGTTTGACCTTATGGTGATGAATGTCATCAGATCCATTGTGTGACCTCTATTACCGGATGACACAAAATTTGTTATTTCTAGTGGGTTACTTCAAATGCTACAAAATAGAGGGTTGTGCATGGGCTTATCATCAGAGGATCTATATAACCATTTACACAATGTTATATTTGTCTGCAAGAATATGATGGGAAGTCAGAATCTGTCTATGGATGTTGTTGGGCTCCGTGTCTTCCTATTGTGTCTAACGAGTGAAGCGATACTATGGTTATTCGAGATCCCACAGAGTTCAATTACAAGGTAGACAAAAATGCAGAAGGTCTTTTTAAAGAGATTCTTTCCTAAGTCGAAGAAGCTAAAGTTGAAGGATCAAATCAACAACTTTGAGTAGTTGCCTGGTAAATTCAAACATCACTACATAGGAGAGTTTTATAAAGTGCTTGAGGAGTATCCCTGGCCACAAGATCATTATTGACGCCGTGGTAGAAATATTCTACTGAGCCTTAGATGAAAATAGCCAAGTTATCGCTGACACTATCATGGGAGACTCGTTTTTAGATTGTCCATTTTCGGTTATAACTTAGCGGTTAAAAAAAGTGGTTAAGGTGAACCGTACATGGAGGACAAGAGACAAGTCAAGGACTAAAAGCTCTTTCTCAGTTAGTAATAATTCTGAGCAGGCAAAAATTAATGAGGAGATGATGCAAGAGCTCGCTCAGATTAGTACTAATATGGGGTTGTTGATGAAGCAAACTCAAGAGAGTGTTAATGCATTCAATCATCAACCTCCACGAGTATCCATGTATGAGAAGCCCTATTATGAGGAAGACACTTGCTTTTTCACTTATCAGATGGGGGTCTTCGGACCAATGCCCAAGGGCCCAACCAGGACTATTGGCACAAGGTCAAGAAAACCAAGGTCGAAACTCTAATAGAGATGGCGCTTTCAGAGAACAGGGGCCTGGAAAGAGATGTTGATTAGGGACACAAAGATGGTTATACAAATAGTTCGTATGTGCCATGGCATAATCGTGACTCTAATATTGGTAACTCAAGAATTGAGGGGATGTTTGACCAACTATTCAAGAAGGCTGGTGCTCAGAATGAGACCCTAAAGGAGATGAAATCTGATATCTCTAGTATTAATCAGAAAATTAAGTCTCATTTTGTTTCTATCAAGCAGCTGGAGCAACAGTTTGGTCAAATGTCAACTAAATTAAACCAATATCATAAAGGCACATTGCCCAGTAATATAGTGCAAAATTTGAAAAATAAGGAGTAGTGCATGGCAGTGATGACATGTGGTGGCAAGTAGACCTTTGACCCACTGATGCCATATGATAATTATGAGGTTCGCGAGGAGATGGTTGATAGCAAGGATACAGAGACTGGAGATGCTAGTGCCAAAGATGGTGTGAGTGATAAGGTAGTGATGCCAAAGAAATTAAAGCCCATACCTAGACCTTCCCCTCCTTTCCCTCAGAGACTAAAAAAGAATAAGGAGGAAGATAAGTTCCAGCACTTCATCTCTATATTGAAGTAACTTTCCATCAATATCCCTCTCATTAAGGCATTAGAGAAGATGCCCCAATATGCAACATTCATGTAGGACTTGGTGGCGAAAAAGAGGATTGTGAGCCAAGAGCTCTGTCAAGAGCTTTAGCATTGCAGTGTGATAGAAACAAGGTCCTTAGTGCAAAAGAGAGAAGATCCCAAAGTATTTACCATACCCTGCACCATTTGAGATGTCAAATTTGCAAAGGCATTGTGTGACCTAAGCGCCAAAATCGATTTGATACCTCTTAAAGTATTCAAGAACTTAGGCTTTGGATCCCCTACTCTAACAAATATGTGGTTATTGATGGCTGATAGGATGGTGAAGAGGCCTGTAGGGATATTGTATGACATTTTCATCAAGGTGAAAAAATTCATATTTCCCGCAGACTTTGTGATCCTGGATTATGAAGTTGACTTCAAAGTCTTAATCATCCTACGAAGTCCCTTTCTAGCCACTGGGTGAGTACTAGTGGATATAGAATCAGGCTAACTCAAGTTTTAATTAAATAATGAAGAAGTCATCTTCAATATTTTTTAGTCTACGAAAAGGCTCGATGATCGAAAGATGGAAGTTTAGGAACTTCGTGAAGCCTAAGTAACCAAGTTGTCTAAGTTATGTCGCAACAATAAATCAGGTTCTACTTGGGAGGCAACCCAAGATATCTGATGTAACATTTGTATTTTTGTTTTATTTTTAGATTTCTAGACTTGTAAGTGGTATAATTTTCTTGTTTTTGGTTGTATTTTGAACTCAAAGACTGGTTGATTATAGTGTAATAGGTTATTCTATCATAGATATGTTGGAACAAGGCTAAGTCAGCAAAGACATGCTAAAAAGTGAGAGAAGTTGATTATATGACCAGTTCTACAAGTCGTGGTTCATACAACGACTCGTACACTTAGTAAAACTTTTCTAGTAAGCAAAGTTTTATTCACTCCAGTCCACGAGCCAACTTTATGGCCTGTAGATAAAATTAGAGGTCGTGAATGGAGCTCATGGACTCCAGGTAATATTTGTAAAACTTGCTAAGTGTTGGGGGCTTCTACCATCCAACCTACAGGTCATATGTCTATGTATGACTCGTAGATGGATCTGTGATGCCAATCTCCCTAACTAGGGTTAGGTAAACTATGGGACCATGACCTACGGGATGTAGAATCTCTTATGGCCCATTGTTGGGCTTTTATAGAACCTGCATCCTAGTTTAACCTGACCCGATCAATGATTTAAACGAGGGTTTTTACCCCTCATTCTTGCCATAATTTCCCAAAATACCCAAACCCCTCCTTCTTCCCTAAGTCTCCGACCATCATCCCAGACTCTTTCATATTTTTTGGCCAACTTCCAGCTACTCTCCGGCCACCTAGAGTTCCATTCTTTTAGGTTACCCCTTGCAATTTTTTGACTTCTTGATTAAATTCTAGTATGTGCTTAACTTTGATTTCTCTATTTTACCAAAATTCATGTCAATAGGCTGAAGCATTGTTAGGGATTGTATTCCAAAGTTTATGAGTTAATAATTGGTGTTGCCTATTCATGAAATATGTCACATGTTTATAACTAATCGCTTAGTTGTCTTTAAAATTGAACCATGCATATGTCGGAAGTAAAACTAATGTAATTGGCCCCGAAGTGTTTGTATGGCGTTATTTGGAATCACATAGTTACTTGTCATCGGAAGCAAATGGAACTATTTAATTGAAAATTGGCATGTGATTGTGTGTCTGTGAATGATACATGAACACTAGTTACCCAATGGTGGTTGGAATGTTGTGTGAATGTGGAATTGATAATTGATGGGGTAGTTTTATAATTTAAACGTGTGGTGTTGGCTAACTTAGTGGAAATGTGTGAATTCTTGCTTCTATGTTGATTATAATTTACATGCCTTATTGCTGATTGTATATTGGATAATGGAATCCATTTGGTAGACTTAGAAAAACTCAAGCCACTATATTTTTACAGCACAAGGGTCTTTTATGAGTGTGGATTAATCCATGGACCATAGTTTTCCCTTGTAAGTAAGTCTAATAACTTGGGGATTTCTAGGATTTCATCAAACGAAACTATTTATAGGTCGTAGTTTAGACTATAGCTCGTAACTTGGTTTTGTAGATTCCATGCCTGCAGATGGTGATTCTGGAATTAAACCTATGAATTAGTCTACGGCTTGTAGTTAGTTCTACGAGTTGTACCTGATCTCATAGGTGCTTTTCAAGGAACCTAAATTACTGTACCCTTCCACTTACGAAGGCCTTTTACAACTTGTAGTCTTTCCTACGGCTCGCAGACGAGCCTTTGTAGGTTTTCTGCCATTCATTCCTTTAACATTTTTCTTTTCTTGCATGTATTAGTAGGACTAATTTGTGTGTTAATCATGTGGATTTTCAGTACAATGGCTCCAAAGTCTAGAAGGAATGAGATTTGGGCCCTGTAGACTCGATTATAAGATGAGTCTTTGGACACCCCGACTATTATTGAGGCCAATGGGTCTATAGAATTGATGTCCACGTAGATATGGGTGCCAAGTGACCACACAGTTGGACAGCTACCACACATACAACGCTGCCTCAGACTCAAGCCATAGTGGTTCGCCTCGCCAGTCTAACAAGGGAGTACAGGGATAGCAACTCCATCCAGATTTCTTCCTCCAGAAAGGGATCCGAGTCCTGATCTGGAAAGGATTCTAAGACTGAGACTACTTCAGCACCCCAGCACCACCTTCACCCCCAAATACATTAACTAGTTGATAGTGTGTGCGAAGCATGCACCAAATCTACATGAACGACCTCCAGCATGATGAATAGGGCCAACAAGCTCGTACTAGATTTGAGGAGCCTCGGATCATCACTTTTGGGGTTGATAGTGTCCCTAAACTCAGGGATACCATAGCTCGTTATAGCTTAGAGTGGTTGGCAGTTCCGTCAGGGAAGTGCTTCTTAGTGACAGTTCGAGAGTTCTATGTTTCCTATGGCGCAGCCATTATGTAGTCTACCTCTAAGAGGGGAGATACTGTCATAACCCGGACCTAGGGCCTAGGAGTGATATAAAGAATGGGAACCCAAGAGTCCCCAAACAAGCCTCATAGCATCCACATATACATTATCAGTTCAAAAGCGTATAATAAGGCAAAAACACATAATTCTAAGTGACGGGAAAGTATGACTCATGCTATGGGGATATCATAGGGATAGGGATTTGCATGGATTCACATAGCACATAGCACATAAGAATTAAGGGTAAGGTAAGTATGACTCACGCTATGGGGATAGAAGGGGCTTAAGACTTTCCATATTTTCCCATCTCATCATTAACATATCATCAACATCAAAGAGATATCCATCATCATAACCACTAATAGCAAGTGGCATAAAATAATACAATTTCGTGCATAGAGTTTACATATTGTCCAACAATGCCCCTAAGTCATAGAATAAGATGGGGCCAAGATATGTCTCGTGCTCATCCTTAAAGTAAAGACATAATATAAGGTAGCATAATAAGTAGATAGAAGGTGGCTTGCCCTTGGATTATAGGACTCACTACAAATAACTATTACAATCCAAGCTAACCATCAAGAGATGGATGAAGGTAGTCTCCGGTCCCTATATGATGCATCAATGCCATAACATATAAACATAGTGGGGAAGGGACCTTAACCGACATGTAAGATCATAAGAGTTATTATATGGAATCTTGATGTTACCCCTACAATAGAGAAAAAGGGGAGTCACTTTCCAAGGTAAACATCCATAATGCCTAAGTGGATCCACTAGAGCTACATAATTGACCAAGCCTCTAGTAACAGGTGGTCCATCTAGGGAATCAAGCCTCATCTTTCAGGTGATCCCTCTAAGAAGTCAACCTCACCTAATGGGTTACCCTTCTAAGGATTCAACCTCATCTAACGGGTTATCCTTTAACCTACAGTGGCACATAGTTATAGGAAAATGAGATTCACATCTAATGGGTCATGCCTCAACTAAAGGGATGAGCCTCAATCTCAAGGTGCTCTCGGTGCTAAGTCATTCTCCGACAGGAATACATATGCATATACATGCTAGAAATAGGATCATAAGTTTCTTTAAATCATAATCATGCATACTTGGGCTTAAAAGCCAAAACATACTTCATAATCATGCATACTTGGGTTAAAAAGCCAAATCAAATCATAATCATACATGTTTGGGCTCAAAGGCCAAATCATACTTCATTTTATACTTTCATACATAGGAATAGCTCATTCATAATTATAAATAGTAGTGTAAACACACTTATAATTGCTCAAAGAGTCATATCATAGACATTATATGATCACATTCTTGTCATAGCCATACTACTTTCGAAAACATAGTCATAATCATAATTGGGTCATCATCTACATCATAAATCTCATAAAAATACTTGTTTATGCATGCATATGCCATGAGAAATTAAAAAAAATAGCATGTTATAAGGAATTCATAATTAAAACAACATCATAAGATAAAATCATAGTAAATTCATGAAGAAATAAACAATTAAAGTATACTTGAAATTACCCATGCATAGATTCATAAATTAAAGAGACATGCATATTTAATTCTTCATAAAACTCATGTAAATCATAATAATCAGATCAAAATCATCATAAAATCAATAAATAAGTTCATCCCGTAACTCAATTTCAACAAATTAAAACTAATTTAAAAGACTCATTTGCAAAATAGACTTAGAATTTATGAAATTAAAAAATAGAGTTTTGGGTCTTCATGATTGGAATGAAATCATGAACTACTCCCACATACCTTGCTGAAATTAGAAGAATTAAGATGGATTTGAATTGGGTTGATGCCCTCTTGTATTCCTTGAATTGAATCCCCAACAGTAGACTTGAAGAGAGAACATTAGAAATTAAATTCTAGAGCATGAGCGTTGTCTGATGAGGATGAATTGTAATGAAAGAGTGTAAGCTGATTTAGTGTGCTACGATAGGTGAAAAGGTCATAAAAGACCCTTAGAATAACCCAAAATTACATAAGGACCATTAATGACACAAAAATTAAAAATTCGCATAGACCCCTACATGGACAAGTTTTACAAAAACGGACATAACTTTTTTTATACGAACTCAGAATTAGGTGAAACTAGATGTGTTGGAAAGCTAATTCAAAAAGCTTCAATTTGGCAGTTGCTTGAAGTAATAGCGGAGATGTGAATAATATGTGGGAGACTACTGCTGGTTGTATTAGAAAATTAGCTATCGAGGTACTAGGGGTTTCAAGAGGGACCTTTGGTGGGCATTAGGGTGATTGGTGGTGGAATGACGAAGTTCAAGGCAACGTGAAAGCTAAGAAGACTGCTTATACGAAGTGGTTGGAGTGTAAGGATGAGGATGAAAAGTGAAGGCTTATGGAGATTGATAAGACGACAAAGAGAGAAGTGAAGACGGCGGTGATGAGTGTTAAGACAGCAGTGTTTGAGTACTTATGTACAGAGCTAAGTGATAAAGGCGGGGACAAGAGATTTTATAGGCTCGCCAAAGAAAGAGAAAGGAAAGCTTGCAACTTGGACCAAGTGATGTGCATCAAGGATGAGGAGGGTGAGGTGTTGGTGGATGAGACTTTCATTACGCTAAGATGGCAAGCTTACTTTCATAGACTGTTAAACCAAAAAGGAGATAGAGATATTGAGTTGGGTGAGTTGGCATATTTCGAAGTCATCAAGATTTTTGTTATTGCAGGTGGTCCAGAGTAGAGGAGGTTAGACGTGCTATTAGTAGGATTAAGAGAGGGAAGGCGATCGAACCCGATGAGATTTCTGTAGATTTTTTAAAGAACATGGTCAAGGATGGAATAGAGTGATTGACTAGATTGTTCAATACTATTACAAAGACTGCCAAGATGCCCGATAAATAGAGTACAATAGTTTCATTGTACAAGAACAAGGGTGATATTCAAAATTGTAATAATTTTAGGGGTATCAAGTTGTTAAGCCACACTATGAAGGTCTAGGAGAGAGTTTTGGAGATGAGGGTGAGAAAAGGAGTGTCTATTCAAAGAATCAATTTGGATTCATACCGGGGTAGTCGACTATTAAAGCAATTCATCTTGTTTAAAGATTAATGGAGAAATATAAGAAAAGAAAGAAGGACCTTCATATGGAGTTCATTGATCCCGAGAAGGGCTATGACAAAGTTCTGAGGGATGTCCTATGGAGGTGTCTAGAGATGAAAGGTGTTCCAATAGTGTATATTAAGGTGATAAAGGACATGTACGATGGAGCCAAAACTCGGATAAGAATGGTGGAAGAAGACTCAAAGTATTTTTCCGTTGAGATGGGACTTCATCGAGGATCTGTTTTGAGCCTTTTTCTGTTTGCCTTGGTGATGGATGAGCTAACATGGTCTATTCAGGAAGAGGTTCCATAGTGTATATTATTTGTGGATGACATAATATTGATTAATGAGATTGGGGATAATATTAATGATAGATTGGAAGTTTGGTGACAGGCTTTCGAATCCAAAGAGTTTAAACTAAGCAGGACCAAAATAGAATACTTGGAGTGCAAATTTAGTGTTGCAAGGGATGAAGCATACATTGATGTGAGGCTTTCCATTGAACCAATTCCCAAGAGAGAACTTTAAATATCTTGGGTCCATCATCTAGAGTAGTGGCGATATTGATGATGATGTCACAAATCGTTTTAGGGCAGCATGAATGAAATGGAGGCTTGCCTCTAGAATACTGTGTGATAAGAAGATATCACCTAAACTTAAAGGTAAGTTTTATAGAATGGTGGTTAGCCCGTCTTTGTTGTATGAGGTGGAGTGTTGGCCAATCAAAAACTCATAAGTTCAGAAGATGTAGGTCACAGAGATGAGGATGCTGAGATGGATGTGTGGACTTACCAAAAGTGATAATATGAGGAATGAGACCATTCGGGAGAAGTTAGAGGTGGCCCCTGTGGCTGACAAGATGAGGGAAGCGAGACTGCGATGGTTAGTATATGAGCAGAAAAGAAGTACCGATGCTCTTGTCAGGAGGTCCAAGAGATTGGACTTAGGGGTTACACGAAGGAGTAGAGGTAGACCGAAGAAGTATTGGGGGAGGTGATCAGACATGATATGGCGAAACTTAATCTCACCGAGGACATGACCTTAGATAGAAAGGAGTAGAGGTCGCAAATTAGAGTAGCAGGCTAATAGGCTAGTAGGATTAGGTTGATATCTGGCGTTGGGATATAGTAGGGTAGTAGTATTAGTCATGTCTTTATATCTTGTATTATCATTATCCGTCTTATATATGTTAATTTTATCATATTTACATATTATCATGTACTTTTCGTTATTAGTCATTGTTCCTTTTTTTTCTTTTTTTTTTTGTCATATATAGTTTACTCTGCTTATGGATTTTTTGAGACGAAGATTTCAGGAAATAGTTTCTCTACCTTTGAGGTAGTGGTAAGATCTGCGTATATTTTATCCTCCCTAGGCTCCATTTATAAGATACCACTGAATGTGTTGTTATTGTTATTAATTATTCTTTTAAAATAAATATATCAAATCAATATTTGAAAATAAAAAATAAATGGATGAAATATTATATTTGGATCGATTGTGACGAAATAGATTTTTCCTTTAATAAAAAGCAATCATATGAAAGCATGAACACGGTAGTACCAAGTGTAGATTTTCCCGTTTATGGAGGCGGCATTGGAGGTGGGAAGGGCACAAACTTCAAATGCCATGTCCCACGCAGGGACACATCTTATGTTAGAAAATGTGCCACAAATAACGCACGCGCAGTCTACCGTTGTAACTTGTGACTATCCACGCGGTTTATCCTAATCCTGCCACAATTCCATGCATTATTTTCTTCTCTTATTTTTCAAGTGTGACTACGTAATTCTTGGAAATTTTACATATTTTAAAAGAATGAGCAGTAATCTCTGTCTCGTGTTAATTTAGTTTTTGATTTTATATTTATTTTTTAATTAATTTATTAAAATTTTATATTCTTTGAAAGATAACTTATATTATTTGTAAAGTTATATTTATATTTTCATAAAAAGTATAATGAAAAATATGCTTTAAATTATGTCATTAAATATTTTTCTTAATATATAAATATTATCTCACAAATTAAATTTATATGGGACGAAGAAATTATATTAATAATAAAAAAAGATAATAGTAAAAAGTACGTAATTTTTAATTTATATTCTTGAATCTTGATTCTTTTTTCTTTAGTAGAAGTGTGTTATATTTCAATGATCCACTGAATGTGAAAATGAGGAAGAATTATAATTTTCTTAAACCTCTTAAAAATATTGTGAATCATTCACTATGTTGATTTATACATGAATTTCTTTTAATGCTTTTTCATTATTTAAAGTTTAAGATAAATATTTGAAGTTTTCTTTTTTATTTTTGGCCTTGCTTTAATTAAAGTTTATATTTCCTAGGAAACGTATATATAATTTATTATATTCTTCTATATATTTTTTTAATACGTATACATTGTCTTATAAATTCACTTAACATGAAAAAAAATAAATAATACTTTTCTCAAACTTTAAATATATAAATTTTAATTTTCAATATATCAATTATTTGTACTCAAATTTGTGATTAAATTAAATGTTTTAATCCTTTGTACTTCAAAAAGCTTCACATAAATTCAAGAAAAATATTTGTGATATTTTTTTTAACTTATTTATTATTAAACATAAAACAATTATATTTTGATCAATTTATCTTTTCTAATGTCACACTATTTATCAACATAATTATAATAGGAGCAAGCCAGGGTTACAACTTGCCTCGTAGACTATCACGGTAATTTCTTCGGCGGTGAAAACTATTGTCTTTACCGTTCTATCAATGGAATAACAATAAAGATACTTTTCAGTTTGCTTTTTCCTTCCTTCAATCTACTTCTACATAATGGGTATTCAAAACCTAAGTCAATCGCAAAATTTATTGAATAAAAATAAGCATAATATATAAGAATAATTATACATATATAGTGGCGAAGGCCCACGCTAGTACAGACCTAAGTAAATTATCTTTTAGTCTCAATTTAAAAAATATTGATAGACTTTTTTTATATATTTTTGAAGATATTGTAAAATTATAATTGAAGCAACTAAATAAATATTATCAAGTCGTTGAAGCAGACACGTCAATTCACAACTGCCTTGAAAAGATTAAATTAAAAGACCCACAAATATTTTTTGTTGATTCACCGGAAGCCGCAATATAAATTATTTTTTAGTCTCAATTTATGTGACATCGATAGATTTTTCCAATATATTTTAGAAGATATCGTAAAATTATAATTGAAACAACTAATGAAATATTATGAAGTCGTTAAAGCAGACATGTCAATACACAGCTGCCCTGAAAAGATGAAATCAAAAAATCCACAAATTATTTTTTATTGGCTCACCGGAGGCTAAAATATAAATTATTTTTTAGTCTCGATTTATATAACATCAATAGATTTTTTATCTATATTTCAAAAATTATTCTAAAATTATAATTGAAGCAACTAAAAAAATATTATGAAATAATTGAAGCAGACACATCAATACACAACTACCTTCAAAAGATTAAACTAAAAAACTCACGAAATATTTTTTATTGGCACCATATAATAAAGGCGAAAAAGCAGACAGTTGAAGCAGGTAGAACAATTGAAATCTGCTTAAATAGGCAGCTACGATCGGAAGCTGCTATCTTATTTTCTTATATATAAGTAGTAATTATTATTATTATTATATTTATAAATAAATTAATAAAAGTGAAATGAATAAAATTTACCTGGTGAATCGACTTTATAACTCATTTATAGTTTATTTCTTTCATAGTTATATTGTTTTGTTGTTATAAAGAAACTTTATTTTTAGATTAAATAATTAAAAATATTAATTTTTCTATTTAGTTTATAAATGATCAAGAGATTTTATTTTCTAGAATTTAGGACGGCATAATATTAACACTATAAAAGGATCAAATATAACACAGGTAATGACACCACAATGAGAATTTAGTGCTTACACAAATTTAGTGATAGGTTCATCACATGCAATTTGATCATGAAAAATTATTTATAGGTTCATGTTATTATTCCTTATTCATATACATGCAGGATTCATCGACGAAATAGTTAATAAGCATATATCACACAAATGAGAATATCAACTCATTACGTATAACACAATCATTGCACTTGAAGCCCTAAGTAAATCAACAAGCTCATTACCGGATATTATCAACATGAATACAATTAATATGTGCCTTTTTATTTTTTGAATATGCCTTCTTATGTAATTCACATAGAACAGTTAACCTGAATACACATATTTGTATGTACGAATCAATAATCAAATATTGGACACTACTCTTATTTACCATAAGTCTCAGTATATCGAACTGACCTACAAATTTCTTCTAACTTAAATTTACAAGGTTCATCAATCATTTAAGTATAGTGTACTAATGAAGAATATTTTTGAATCATTTCAAATACATTAAGCATATTTTTTAATTCCTTTTTTATTGACACTACTAATATATGAAGAGTAATTTTTTTTCAATGATTATCTAGTTTGATGAGTTCATCTATTAAAGTAATTCTTTTTATACTCCTTTTATTATTTCATGTGACATCTTTTATTTTTTAGTCCGTCCTAAAAAGAACATTGTCATACTCTAATTGAAAAGAATTTACGTTTAGAAAATCTATTTTACTCATGAAGTGATTCCCTGCCACATAAATATCTAAAAATAATTTCAGATCATAAATTTTAAAAAAAAATTATTTATAAACACCATGTCAAATCAAAGAATGATGCATAAAATGGACGAAGAGAGTATTTCATAACAAGAAAAAATCACTTGCACCGACAAAGTAACATAGAGGCTAGAGATCACACGTGAAAGATTCATTTCACCCTGTAAATGTTAAGCTAATATTGTAACTGTATTTTATTTTTCCTGAGGCCCAGCTTTTGTATCTAACCCTTGGGCTCATCTTGTTCTCATGTATATATACTCTTATTCATATGTAATAGAGGACATTCTTTTACACCTTAATTGCGGCTCTAGCATGGTATCAGAGTCTCAGGCGGCATACTCTCCTTACGCGTGAAAACCAGCGATCAACGAGCTTCCATTGATCGGCGACGAAACTGCACTAGTGTTGTAGTGTTTCGTCATCATGTCCGGCGATGGAAAAATTGATGTGGCGTCTCCATATTACCTTGGGTCCGAGGATCAACCCGAAAACGTTATCACACATGTGATACTTACCGGCGATAATTATGTGGCGTGGGCGAGAGCAATCACGCTATCCTTGAAGGCACGAAGAAAATTTGTGTTTGTTGATGGAACAATTGTGAAACCAACTAAAGCAAGAGATTTGCCCAATTGGGAAACTCTGAACTCTATGATAGTATTTTGTATACTGAGAAGTATTGATGTCAAGATTGTTGTGTCGATACCCAATCATGTAGAAGCGAAGCCTCTTTGGGATTATCTGGAGAGACGATACTGTGTGGCGAACGGGTCTAGACTTCAGCAACTACGGGCAAACATCGTGGGGTGTCGCCAGGCCAAGGGAATGGGCGTCGATGGTTATTTTAATCAACTCATGTCCATGTACGATGAGTTGAGCCGCTTGAAGTCGTTGCATACCTGTAGTTGCGGCGCTTGAAGTTAAACCATTGTTCAAGATAAAAAGAAATATTCTTTTTGAAACGGACTAAAACGGATAAATGAACAAATAAATGAAACTGAAGAATTTTCATATTGTTTTAAAATGTGAAGATTTTAATCAAATAATATTTTACAATAAAAAATTACACAAAATTAAATAAATAACCTAATAAAAAAAATCAGCTCAAATAATTACAAGTAACATTTTGGCTCTACCATCAAACAATGTGATGTATTGGATGGCGTTATTCCTCTTAACAGAGTTTTGAATTCGAGCCCTGAAAATGAAAAAATCTTTGATCGGAAGTGTTTCACTCCAAATGGGGCCCTACATGACATAAATCCGAATATAATGAGACTTTAATATGAATACTAAACATCACCAACCACTTACCTCCGACCTATCAAATCTAATAAATTTTCTCTCCAGAACCACATTTTTCTCTAGTACAAAAACAAAAAGACACACACCAACGTACAAGTTAGAAAAAAAAACAAAAAGATATAATCATCAAGTTAAACATGCGAGAGGGCATGTCCACAAATTCTTTTAGTTGATGTGTTACGCTTTTTTATAATTAATTTATGTATTTAATTATATTAATTTAATATTTTAAAATAAAATTTTAAATATTTAAAAAATATCAATTCAAATTATTGTTTTTTTCATCTTAAAATGAAATATTAGTCAAATTTTTTAAAAGAAAATTGTAATAACTAAAAAAAAAATGGAAGGAACAGAAAATATATGCCCTTCTCAATTGTTGTTATAAGGATTCTTTTTGTTTAAAGACAAGTTATGATGAGATTATTTATCTTAATATTATTTCTTAGTGAATATAAATTTGTTGCATTATAAATTAAATAATTTCTAAAAGTAAGTTATGTCCTGGTATATGTTGACGACTTGATTATTTTCGCGAATAATTCCTCAGCTATAGCATCTTTTAAAGCACATTTGCGCTCTTGTTTCCACATTAAGAACCTCGGTGTTCTAAAATATTTCTTTGGTGTAGAAGTGGCTCGGAATGCAGAGGGTATTTTTCTCAGTCAATGCAAGTATGCGCGGGACATTATTGACGATGTCGAACTTCTTGGAGCCAAGCCAACCAACGTGCCTCTTCCGCCGAATCATTCTCTCGCATTGGCCAATGGGGAACCTCTTCATGATCCAGAATCTTATCGGCGTTTGGTTGACCGGCTTATCTATTTGTCTTTTACTCGTCTCGATTTGGTTTATGCAGTTCACACTCTTGCTCAATTCATGCATGTTCCACTCTCCGAACATTGGATCGCTGCTCTCACCGTTGTTTGTTATCTCAAAGAGACTTCGGGTCAAGGTATTCTACTTCGTTCACACTGTGACTTGTCCCTCTCGGCCTGGTGTGATTCCGATTGGGCTAGTTGTCCGTTAACACGACGATGTATTACTAGCTGGCTCGTGTTTCTTGGTAGTTCGCCTATATCTTGGAAGTCCAAGAAGCAACACACAGTCTTTTGCCATTCGGCTGAGGCCGAATACAAGTTTATGGCCTCCGCTACTTCTGAACTTAAATGGCTTAAAGCACTCCTTCTTGATCGTGGGGTCTCTCCCTCTCACTCCATGAAACTGTTTTATGGCAGTCAATCCGCTCTTCACATTGCTCATAACCTGGTTTTTCATGAACGTACCAAACATATTGAAATAGATTGTCACTATGTTCGGGATGCTATCCAGGATCAGACTATTTGCACATCTCATGTGCCTACTACCGAGCAACTCACAGATATCTTTACCAAGGCTTTGGGCACCCGCTAGTTTCGTTACCTCCTTGACAAGTTGGGCATTTGTAATCCGCATGCTCCAACTTGAGGAGGAGTGTTAAGTCTAATATTGTAACTGTATTTTATTTTTCCTGAGTCCTTGAGGAGGAGTGTTAAGTCTAATATTGTAACTGTATTTTATTTTTTCTGAGGCTCAGCTTTTGTATCTAACCCTTGGGTCCATCTTATTCTCATGTATATATATTCTTATTCATACGTAATAGAAAACATTCTTTTACACCCTAATTGCGGCTCTAGCAGTAAAATTCATCTTAAATCTGATCCAATCTAAAGATTAAAACTATTTTCATGTATTATATATGCCAAATTTGTAAATTTATTAACGTATTCAATTTTTCATATTTTAAATTTTCTTTGAAAGTATCCTAATTCAACTTATCTGCGTTAAATGGTGCATTCTTCGTACATGTTATAGGCACTGTTTGCAGGAATAGTAAACACTGGTCACATCATTCATCTCCACTTGGTCTCTCTAGTTGCCTAGAGTCATATTGATATTAAATTTCTCCTCATCTCAACATTTTTTTTTATCATATTTCAGTATTTTGAGAGTTAAATTTTATGAATTTTAATTATATTGTTTAATAATAATTTTTTTTTGAAAATCAATAAATTATTATCTCTTTGTTTGTCATGTTTTAACTAAATGCGGAGTTTAAAAAACTAAATAATATTTTTTAATCTTGTAATTTTGAATTAAAATATATCAAAATATTCTTTGATCTTTTGACCTCAAACATATCATGTGAAAAATTGAAGTTAAACCATTGTTCAAAATAAAAAAAAATATTCTTTTTGAAACGGACTAAAATGGATAAATGGACAAATAAATGAAACTGAAGAATTTTCTTATTGTTTTAAAATGTGAAGATTTTAATCAAATAATATTTTACAATAAAAAATTACACAAAATTAAATAAATAACCTAATAAAAAAATCAGCTCAAATAATTACAAGTAACATTTTGGCTCTACCATCAAAGAATGTGATGTATTGGATAGAGTTATTTGTCTTAATTAGAGTTTTAAATTCGAGCCCTGGGAATGAAAAAATCTTTGATAGGGAGTGTTTCACTCCAAATGGGGTCCTACATGACATAAATTAGAATATGATGAGACTTTAATATGAATACTAAATATCACCAACCACTGACCTCCGACCTATCAAATCTAATAAATTTCCTCTCCAGAACCACATTTTTATCTAGTACAAAAACAAAAAGACACACATCAACGTACAAGTTAGAAAAAAAAAACAAAAAAATATAATCATCAAGTTAAACATGCGAGAGGGCATGTCCACAAATTCTTTTAGTTGATGTGTTACGCTTTTTTATAATTAATTTATGTATTTAATTATATTAATTTAATATTTTAAAATAAAATTTATATTTAAAAAATATCAATTCAAATTATTCTTTTTTTCATCTTAAAATGATTAATTTGTTTAAAAATATTAGTCAAATTTTTTAAAAGAAAATTGTAATAACTAAAAAATAATGGAAGGAGCAGAAAATATATGCCCTTCTCAATTGTTGTTATAAGGATTCTTTTTGTTTAAAGACAAGTTATGATGAGATTATTTATCTTAATATTATTTCTTAGTGAATATAAATTTGTTGCATTATAAATTAAATAATTTCTAAAAGTAAGTTATGTCCTGGTATATGTTGACGACTTGATTATTTTCGCGAATAATTCCTCAGCTATAGCATCTTTTAAAGCACATTTGCGCTCTTGTTTCCACATTAAGAACCTCGGTGTTCTAAAATATTTCTTTGGTGTAGAAGTGGCTCGGAATGCAGAGGGTATTTTTCTCAGTCAATGCAAGTATGCGCGGGACATTATTGACGATGTCGAACTTCTTGGAGCCAAGCCAACCAACGTGCCTCTTCCGCCGAATCATTCTCTTGAATTGGCCGATGGGGAACCTTTTCTTGATCCAGAATCTTATCGGCGTTTGGTTGGCCGGCTTATCTATTTGTCTTTTACTCGTCCCGATTTGGCTTATGCAGTTCACACTC
>DF358538.1:7294-34358 GCA_000787875.1 Solanum virginianum
TGAACAGTTTAGAGAATATGTTTTTATTAGTCAGTCTAAAACAACTATCTCTACTCGGTCCCGTTCAATACATACAATATGCATTAGCAGAAAAAGTTGGAACTACACCATTCCCATGATCAAGATAAATTATATATAATCGTGTGCTACAATCATACCGTGGTTTGTCCAATTTCCACCTTAGATTGTGAATGAAAAACTTTATACTTATAAGAACCGATGATTTAATCTTTTGTGTATAAGCTAAAACTCTATACACTAAATCATCTACTATATAAGTAAATGGACACATAAACGATTATATGATCTATTAAAACATTTATTAAGATTGGATTAATAATTGTTCTATAATAAATTCTATATCTAAACTCACGACTAATAGTATACATCCCAACAGCTACAATTGTGGCAAATCACAGCTCCAACTATATAAGACAAACTACAAATTATGGACTTTTGGGTTTTAGAAGTATCAATTTATGGTGGGAATAAAGTCCTAAAACGCCACAACTTTAGACAAAACTCAACGAAGGCAATCGAGTTATACAATAAAATGACACTAGGGGCACCCAAACTTGTCTAGCAACTATTGACATTCGCTAGAATGTTAATCCGTCGATTATGACCATGTATGCACCCTTTTCTTCCCAATTGATATATTAAACCCAATTGTCTTAATCCATTTAATAGAATTTATTGACTTCAAATCCTGAATCTTAAATATGCGCTGCTCATAGTGATATGGTTGTAAAATGTAGCTTCTAACGTAAATTAAAACATATAGGTTAAAATTTTCTAACTAAAACTACATGAAAAGTCTCTCCTACGCATTTACTCCTTCTGTTCACTATTAGATGTCAAAAAAAAATTAATTTGATTTTTGATTTTACTTGTTATTTAGGAGAAATCAAGATCAGACAATTTCTTTTCATCTATTTACCCTCTATTTACTTACAAAATTAATGTTTTTGAAAAATATAGATCTTCTTAAAAATCTTTAATAATCAATTCATCCTTAGATACTATGCAATTTATAGGAATTGACATAATCTCTTAACTTGCTCCAAAAGAACATTTCAATTATGTACTCATTTTCTATTAAATTGTTTTTGAACAATTCTTATACTATAAGACTGATTCCATTTTGTGTTCATAATTATTTGATTTCTTATTTCATTGGAGGATTTTTTTATAATGAAATATTTTAGTGGGACTTTTTTTAATTGTTACAAAGAAATTATATTTCAAATGTTAGAGGTAAAAGATTACGTATTTTCCCTCCAAATTTTTTACTTCAACACAATTAAAGAAAAACTGACTACATTTTTTATTTTATTAAATTCAAATAAATAACAAAAAAATTATTTAGCCAAAAAACACTTCTACTTTTCATTGTATTGATAGTACTAAATGTATGTATTAAAATTTTAATTATGACTTTATTGAATACTCCTATCAATTAATAAAAATAAAATAATAATTTCACCCGCACACCCATTTATTACCCCCATTTTTGGAAGCATCCGTTCCCCACTTAATTAAAAAAGAATTTAGAAAATAATATTTGGTAGTAGTTGGTATGCATGTGATGGTTCTAGATTTGCTTGTGCAGTGTCACTTTCATAGAACTGCACAAACCATGACAAGACATTCATATCTTGTCGGTGTTTGCTTTCTTTTGTCTAGTTTTAGTGATTCAAAATAAAAATAATTCAGTTGCACCAATAGAGTTGTTCAGCCACCCAGTCACGAGATTTTTCCCCTCTCTCCCTCCTTTTGCCTTCTGTGAAAAGAAAATTCCATCTACCTGCCTTCTGTGAAAAGAAAATTCCATCTACCTGCTAAATTTGTACTGCACATACAAACAAGGGACATTTCCTTTCTAGCTTAAGAATATTTGGGTGGTTATAATAAAGAGAAGTCACATTTATGTCTCGACTCAGAAATGTAACAAACGCCAATATCTATCTAGCACAAAGCTAAGATTCTCTCAATATATGGAAAGGGTTAAATTGTACTGATGTTTCTGGTAGTACCTATGGTCAAAGCATATACAAAGTATATATTCAAAAACAATTTCAGATATAGATCAAGTACAGATTTGCATACACTTCACAACGTTAAACAAATTGCCTGTGGGCAGTGTTGTTGGCAAATATAATAATACACAAACAATAATGTTATATAATTTGCACAAGAAAAAGGGGAAAAAGAAGAATTATACAAGACTTATCACATTCTACCTGCCAATTCAACGACAGATTCATGCACAAGCTCCTCGAGCAACTTCTTTTCAATTTCAATTCCTACATTGTCTAATTCTAATCTCAAGTTTTCAAGCCACCATTTGCCCATCACCTCCTTCCTCACCATTCCCTCAACTACCAGGCTGTTTAAGTCTTCACCATCAGCAGACAGATATTTCACCTCACTAGAAAACCATTCCTTCATCCGGTCCCACACTTGGTCCAACAATACTAGTCTAGTTCCCCTCTGGTAGATTATGATGGACCCCCATATAAGGTATGGCTCTTTGGAAGTTGTCTGGCCCATATCCTGCAATTTCTAGTAAAACTGCATTTACACAATCAAACACAAGCTTTTGAGTTGATCTCCTTTGCCTTCGCTTAGCTTCGTGTACTGTCTCCTCATTCAGATCAATGTATTTTTCTCTGAGAGATGGGTCCAAAGGACTTTCACGAGAATGACACATGGTTGAAAAAGCATCAGACTGCACTTCATCAAGCCCGGCCACGGTTAGTAATGTTTGAACAAATGAGAACCATTCACATTCTACTTCCTCAGTCCTCTGTGTGGATGATGATGATCTTACACAAACTGAACTGGCTGTATCTGCGCAGGAGTCGTCCCATGATAATGTACGAGCAATTGATCCTATTGGAGGAGACTTGTCAATCAAATTGGATCGTATAGGGTGAACAGACAACTCGGCACCTGTTAATTTGATTGGGATGAGAGGAATATAGATATTTTTATACCAAGAAAGAAAAATAGAAGCCATGGATTGAAGTGGATTGTTGATGACATTTACCATGATGGTCTGGCTTGATACCACCAGATGATATACGTGCTGGATGTTCATCCTCTTCAAATGGCATCTCTAAAACTGATATAGGACTTGGTTGGTCCTGGTTCTCACATGGGTGTCTAGCGTACAAAGATCTAGCTCCAGCGAGCACAACCTACAAAAGTGTTGTAACATAAATCCACTTCGCTTTGAACTTCTTAACTAGTCATGTTGATGCTATTTGAGTTTTCAGACAGTTTCCACACATTAAAAGAAAAAAAGAGAATTTTTTAAAGACTCTCAGAGTGATCTCATAAAATATGCAAGAAACTGTGAATGCATGACATAAACAATGAGTGGATGGCAACCACAAACAAAATAATGATGTAAAATGGACATGAACCATTTTCCAACTTGCAACAGTGTAATAGAAAGAAAAATCAGGTAACTGCTTTACCTCAGGAGAGGTTGCACCTTGCTCCCTGACCAAATCTCCGCAAGTTATTGCACATGATGATTCACTAAGATTGTTTGTTGAGCACTCAACCACTGAATCATCAAGGAATTCACCACTATATTTGTCAACTTCTGATAGAGAACGTAAATGCTTTGCACCAGACTGCAAGTCATCATTGGATTGCAAATGCTTGGCTCCATCTTTGTTTGGCTTTTTGGTCCTAGAGAAAAAAAGATTTGCAACCTTCCCTTTCAATGATGATTTGGTACTTCTAGGTTTTGTTGCATGCTTGGGAAGGTCATTTTCCCCTGTCACATGATCTGGGGAACCCACATTCATCTGTGAACTGAATGCAGTAGAGGATACAGGGACAAACTTAGATCTCAAAAGATTCTTTGGTGACTTGTTGATACCTTCATCTTTGGAATTACTCACTGAGTTGGAATTCAAAATCTGGGGATCTTTTTTAACATTATCCTGCTCTATTCTTCCTGCTGTCTTAATATCAGAAAGAGCAAGCATCTCACCTAAAGTGCTGCTGTTGCTTCTCCTCATTTGTCTTTGTTCTTGACAACTGCCATTAGATGCCACCATCGCCCATCTCTCGGAAAGTCGCTTCTTGGCTTCTCTGCAAACTGAAGATTCAGGGGAACAAGAAGCACGGCTCAAGGAGGAACAAGAATAAGGGCTGCCAAACCTATTGATATATTCCCATGAGTGCCTCGAAGCTGGTGACATGACTTCAGAATCACTGAGATTTGCAGCTGCATACTCTTTTTCAGATTTATTAAATGAACTTTCGTCACCAATGTAACCATTTGCAAATACAGAAGAAAGTAATGTTTCATCCCTTTGATGTCCACATATGTTCACTCGCATATGCTGTGTAATAGCCTTTGCCACTTCTCTTGATTCTTGGGCTTCATTAGCCGCCATGTTGACAAAACTTGTTTCAGTTTGTGATACTCTTTGTGATGCAGATGGTGACGAACTTGCAGCCCTAAAGTTATGAGTCTTACCAAGACTTGGTTTTAACACGACTATCCGTGTAGGTTGAGCATGATCTTCATCAATGTTCCAACTTGCTGCAGGAGGTGAAAATGCCATATGAGCTTTGGCCCTGTTGCCCTGACCTACATGGGTGGCTCTGCTTATTACTCTCTCATTTTTCTTCCCTGATCCTCCAAATTTACAATCATCAACCATCTTTGATGGTCTTAGAACAGTTATTCGCTTTGTCTTGGGAGGAGGAGGTATAGACTGCAAAGTATATAAATGCTGAGTAAACATTGGATTTGGTTCTTGCAGAAACTTGAGGAACAGATCTGTGTTGGAACTTCAGACATCCAATGCATCTTGGAATTCCTTAGACTGGCGAAGTTGTTCATCTATGGATAAACATTTTGCTTCAATAAACTTCTGACGAACAAAAGCTGACTTCTTTTCAAAACTAGTTTCGTCGTGCCTTTCCTTTTGTGGGGATTTACTTCTCACACATTTCATTTTTGGGGGCTGCTGCCAAACTTCATAAACATCTTTATACTCATGCTGCTCAGGGTATTGATGAAATTCTTGCTGCATTTCTGTTATAAAGGATTCATTTTCATTCTGGCAATAGCTGAAAGAGGAATCTATATGACACTGTGAATGACCTCCAAAATGACTTCTTCTAGCTGGAACAAATTTCTGCGGAAGAGCATCAAGCCCCATCAGCTTAGCAACAACACTAGGTGGATTTTGACTAGAATCTATTTCCTTGGACATTTCTTGGGCTATGAGCATCTTCATTGGCGTTCCATTTGATTTCGTATTTGAACTAGCCCTCTTCAAATTCAAGACAACATGCATGAACCATATCTAAGCATTAGTCTAAGTCTGCAGAAAATACAGCACCTTGCTCTCTAAATAAATGTCATCCGGATAGAGGACGCACCAGTTTTTGTTCTATTTGATCCTCAGAAGATGGAGACAACCTCACCAGATCTGATTGGCTCCTTGAGAGTGAACCTGCAATAAACCAGACCAGCGCAACTCAACAAGCAGATTCAATCTGATAGTAATAGATGGCATAAATTACACGGGCAAAACCAGAAGGTAGCATAAAATCACATGAGATTAAGCCATGCTCGCAGGCAGTTTGAAGAATCAAAGATCATATGTTCTATAATTGAAATCAAGATGTTTTTTCCACACAAACTAAATTACACAGCAGTGCCTTGTTTATGTTGTTTTCAATGCTCAGTACATTATATTGAGTCAATATTCCACAGAAACAGCATTCGTGCCAATGAAAACAGGAAACAGAAAAAAAATAAGTAGCATAGAATTTCACCATCACAATGTGGTTTATCTGTAAGCAGCCTGTTTCCTGCAACCCCTGAATTTAAATCAAAAAGGTTCACCATTCGTCCCAAACATCCTGGAGAAGGTTTATCAGGGGTACGACTCCTGCCATTCTGAAACCCATTCATCTTAATTCCTGAGATTACATAATGAAGAGCATAAATCCCAAAGAGCACATCAAACCTTCTGAAATAATAAACGTTTAAAATTATCAATAATGTCTCACCTCTATTCATATCTACACAGAGAGATAGGCATTCCCCATATATTTAATATGGGAAAAGGTATGCTTTTACAGGTGTAGAACTATCTATGCAAATGGAAAAAAGGGAGAGGTTTGGCCAAAAAACAATTCAATGAACAAAAAGCACTATTCTTCATTCACTATGACTGTATGAAACAATAAAAGGTTAAATAACAGTGAAAATTACAGTGATCAATGATCAGATAAAGCAACCAAGGAAATTTTTTCTTAAAAAAAGTGTAAATGCTGAACAGACCAGGAGAAGATCAAAACTCAAACTGCAGGTCTTCAGCTTTCATGCAGAAATCTCTGAAGTGATTAAGTTGATTGAATTAGTGGTTTCAAAAAATTGAAGAGTGTCTCCAAAAAGAAATTTTTCACAATTTTGCATAGGAGTGTTCTTCTACTAAATGTCACCAATGAAATGTTGAGTTTTTGCAAGACTGAAAAACTAGTTTTACTAGACACTACTTTTAAGAGAAAGACCAAGAAGTAAATTTAAAATCAGATAAATTTGCTTACAGAAATACGCTCCAACAAAGAGAGAACACACCTTCGCACTAAAAGCACTCATGCCAAAGATATTGATGTCTGAAGATACAATCTTATATCATTTAACAATGCACAGTTTCGATAGAAATAATACTGTACTATTTTTTCTTTCGGGGGGTCATATGCCATACTACAAGGCTAGATTGCCCAACAGCGAAAAATACAGATCAATCGCAGCCAATACACATAAACATCTATTGCACATGTAAGTAATTATAGAATAAAAAGCCTACAGGCACCCCTTAGCATCAGTAATTTTCTTTACAAAACGTGAATCATAAAAACAAACACACATAATGATGGACTAAATAAAAATCAAGTTAAAATTCAGAAATGTATTCGCTGGAAAAGCAAAATTACGCCAAAACGAAAGGAAAACAAAGGAAAAGATGTAAAGAGAGAGAGAAAAAGATTCAATTTACCTTAGAAAATGGAGATCGGAAGGAGGTGCAGAAAGCCGAACAGAAAAGGCAGTAGAAGCTTCACAATATTAAAATATATGAGAGTAGATAGTGCAGAGTACAATCCTTAACAAAGTATAGATAGATAAAGACGATATGCATTAACTTAGGTGTTTACACCGCGGACTGGTTGCCAGAAACGGAAAACTAACATTCCGGAGAAAATGTTGCCGTAGATTCGGATTCGCCTTGACTGTTAACTGAAGTGATTTTCACGGCAGAGTAGTCGCCGGTAAGGGAGAACTGGCATTCTGGAGAAATGTGGCCGGAGATTCCGCCACCGACTAACGGACTTGGCCAGTTTTTGTTTATTGTGATTTATTAATGAGGCTTCAATTACAGAGATAAAGGAAAGTAGAAGACAAGTGAAATGAGAATTTTCTTTTCTTTATGAATACGGACAGAAAAATAGATAGTGCATTTCTAAATAGAGCAAAATTTGTGAAGTCCGGTCCTTATCCTTTTACATAATTATACTATGATCCACATTGTATTCTTTTCATTGACATTTGCTCCCAACAGCAAACCCACATCATATAAGCATTCTCGAATTTTATTTCTAACACCAAGACCGTTTGGTGGACTGTATAATTTAGTTAATTTATTGTTTGATTACTTTATTTAGTTTAATTCATGAATTAGTTGATTTTATTTTATTCCTAGAAAATGAAGGGATAGTTAATCCAAGGTTTTACAATCCTTCCATAAGCCTCCTAAATGATCAAACTATCCTTCAATTCTCTCAAATTCTTTTAATCCATCTATTTTTATATCTATATACTACATTTAAAATATAAAAACACTTAGAAATATTGTTTGAACTTTTTATTCTTCAGTCTTCACTAAAAGACTCTCCTTTAGATAAAATCATCTTTTCACTATTTTTTAAAATTATTATTTAATTATATTTATGATATTAACTTTTAAAATATATAAAAAGAATGGATAAAATAAAGACCTGTAGTCGTGGAAAGATTTCTAAGTCTTCATTATTAGATATACTTTTACTTCTTCCTTATTTCAATCAAGAAAATACCGTGCACCCGTTTAAGAAAATTCTAATTTACTATGAGTTCTAATTAGTGATAGAATCTCTTTAATATGACCTTTATAAATAAATAATTTATCAAAATTACTTTTGTAGTGAATTATTTATCTCTTTATAAGTTCACAATTAGATGGGAAAAGACTCAAATATGTCATCAAACTTTAATAAAAAAGTTCATTTATGTCATCCGTTAAAAGTTTTGCTCAAATATGCCATTGTTGTTAATGAAAAGACTCATCCATGCTATTATTTTAAAATGATGGTTTTACAAAATCATCTTTTACACATGACATGTTTTCATTCGGCCACGTCATTTAAAAAAAATTCTAAATAAAATTAAGAAAAAAAATTCTCAATTTTTGGAATTTTTTTCTTAATTTTCTTTAGAATTTGTTTATAAATAAATTCTTAATTTTGTGAATTTTTTTCTTATTTAAAATTTATTTCTAAATAAATTCTAAATAAAATTTTTAAAAAAAATTCTTAATTTTGTGGATTTTTTTCTTAATTTTATTTAGAATTTGTTTCTAAATAAATTCTTAATTTTTTTTGAATTTTTTTCTTATTTAGAATTTGTTTCTAAATAAATTTTAAAAAAAAGATTCTTAATTTTGTGATTTTTTTCTTAATTTTATTTAGAATTTGTTTCTAAATAAATTCTTAATTTTTTTTGAATTTTTTTCTTATTTAGAATTTGTTTCTAAATAAATTTTAAAAAAAAGATTCTTAATTTTGTGATTTTTTTCTTAATTTTATTTAGAATTTGTTTCTAAATAAATTCTTAATTTTTTTTGAATTTTTTTCTTATTTAGAATTTGTTTCTAAATAAATTTTAAAAAAAAGATTCTTAATTTTGTGATTTTTTTCTTAATTTTATTTAGAATTTATTTATTTTTTAAAAAATGATGTGGTCGAATTAAAACATGTCATGTGTAAAAGGTGGTTTTGCAAAATTATCGTTTAAAAATAATGACATGGATGAGCCTTTTTCTTAACAACAATGACATATTTGAGCCAAACTTTTAACGAATGATATAAATGAACCTTTTTGTAAAAGTTTGATGACATATTTGAGCCTTTTTCCTAATTAGATTTAATTTTTCTATGTAATAATATTTGTTATCAAATGAGGTACACACTTTGATCATGCGCGCGTACAATAAGACTAGCATAAAAAAATGGGAACAACATTTAGATATATTTTTAACAATTTCCTGATCAAATATAATTTTGAAAATGCAATCCCAAAAAAAGTAAAAAAAAAATATATTTATGGTCAAAAACATCTATCGTTAAGGCACTCATGATCTTCTTGAAAAAGCAGAATTTGAAAATTTTCAATGATTGGGTGTATTATTTACCCTTAGTAACATAATGATGGTTACCAACTTGCTGAATTATCTCTCTTTATTTTCTTATCTTAACCGGAAAGAAGACAAGCCAACTCATCTCGGTGAATGTCACATTTATCTAACAACAAAATTATGTAAATAATTATACTACAAATGTATGAGTATCTGACAGTTGTAACCATTGTAATAAATTAGTATTGATTCATCTCGACATTTTTTTAATATAACTATAGGAATAATGTAATGGAAAACAAAACATATTGTATCCATGTACAAGCTTTCTTATGATTGGCTTTATAATAATGAAGAGTTTTGGTTTATTTAGTACTTTACTTAAAAGTCTTGTCTTTGTCCGTGTGCTCTCAAAATATGCGGTATCAACGGTTTAAAATCCAACCTTTAATATTTGTGGCAGTCTTTTCAAGCATTATTGTGACCAAGATAAAGACACTTCTCTTTTTTTAAAATCAAAAATCAATTTTCAGCAAAGAAACAACACATATTTGCTTTCCTCCAAAAAAATATTATGAAACCTTGTAAATTTGGGCAGTGAGGTAATTCTAAATTAGGGGTGACAATTGGGCGAATTGGGTCAAATTTGAATGGATTATAATCGATTAAGATAACAAATGAGTCAAAACCCAACCCAATCCAAATTTGTCTTGGGTCAAAATGGGTGGGGTGATGGGTTATAGAGCAGGTCAAAGGCACAATCCGACTTAACTTTTACTAAGTTTTACTTACTTTATTTGTTCTTTTTCAACATTTTAGTACTTAATTAAATTATAAATTTTTTTATTTTGGCTATATAAAACATATCAAATTAAAAAAAAAGTGTTTTAAAAATATTTTGACAAGATCTCTCTCGAGTCAATTCGGGTGGGTTGAGATGGGTTGAATTAATAAATGAGCGGGTTATTAACCCGCCCAAACTTCAACGGATTGGATGAGTTGAACGGGTTGGATTTTATTTTGCCACCCCTATTCTATATCCTAAGTTATGGATGGAGGGGTGGACAAGCCAAGTCTTCAATACAATTCTGCAATTCTATTTTTCTCAATTTCATCTAAAGTTTATGTAAATCTTCATGAATTCTTTCTGTTATGATTTAATTGATGTTATTTTTCTTAATTATGCATGAATTTACTAAAATATATGATTTAAAGTTGATTTCCTACGAATCCATGCAATACTAATTTTCACTACGAACTATGATTTGATTTGATGAAGGATTCATGCATGTTTTAAATGATGATGAATTATGTTTAATGGATGATCCCATGCTATGTATCAATAATCGTGAAAGATTTTCTCACAAATGAATGAAGGGTGAAAGGCTCTCTCACTAATGTATGAATTCATAATGTTGAAAGGTTTTCTCACATAATATAAATCATGATTCAATGAGCCATTCAATGTTTATGGTTCTTTGAAATGGAGTGATAATTAATTATTGTCTTCCCACGTGTGATGACTTGATGATTTATTTTATCTATTCCATTGAAATTTGACTTAGCACTAAGAAGACTTTGAGGTAGAGACTTAGTAAGGAAGTCTCTAGTAGCAACCTCTTTTTATATCGTATTTGCAATTTATTTACATACTCGAACAAATAAAAATTTGCGAGGTGCAAATTCTGAAATTATAGCGTCTATAGGCTTTCTTATAATTTGGATATGCTATTTTAGGGCCAATCTATAGGAATAGGGTTAAATAGTTATGGTTCTTTTCCATCAACATTTAATTGCATTCAGGACAAGTTATTCCAAATACATGAGTGGGTGACGCATTGTATGAACCAGCATGCGGGCCATGTGAATCATTGATTCACACGGTTTTCTATCATATATAGTTCAATTTCATTATTTTTACTTAATTCTTAAATTAAGAGAAGAAAAAAAGAAGACTTTTTTTCATTGTCCAAGAATATTTTTAAAAATAAACATAGGTTTTTCTATTTTAGTCATCCAATTATTTATAAAAAAAATTAGATAGAATAACGTTGACCTTGTCAACTGCTAGCCTCGTAACTATGTGTCACCATAGGTTGTCTTAATTGACGTAGCTAGTAGATCCACAAATAGCATTATGATATGATACAGAGTCTACCTTGACAAATAGCCTCTCCTTTTTTGATGTTGGAGCAACATCGAGTTTCATGAAATGGATCATGCCAACAAGGTGATGACATTCCGATACTTAACATGAGTGACCCCTTTTCCTTAGGGAGCATGTGGGGCTGAAGGAACTTAGTCCTTATTGGATATGGGAGGCCTTGGTGGAGGTACTCTTCTTGGAGGTATGATCTAGACACATAAAGAACAAATCTAGAAAACCTTAGGACAAATTCTGAGGCACGACAAAGAATATGAAAGAAATGAGTCATTTCTTAAACACTTTATAGCCTCCTATTCATAATCGTAGCGCACTTCACAACCATAAATAAGACTTTATTTACAATCGAGTGCTCTGATACCAAACTTGTCACGATCCAAGTCTAGGGCTTAGGTGTGACATGATGAATAAAGAACCAAAAGATACCTCAAACAAGTCTCATAGAATACATCAAGCGCATCATTGGTAAATACAATAAAATAAGCGGAACCAAGAGATAGTGACTAAGGGATAATCAACATAGACATAAGAACCAGAATCATAGAAAATACATACATGCTCATATATCTAACAATACCTCTAAGTCATAAATAGTGTGGGGACTTAGACATGCCCAAGCTCACCCTCAGCTGTACAAAAGGTGGAACAAAACACCATATAGTTTTAAAATAACAAGCAAGACAGTAAGACTATTGTTCCCGAACTAGAGGACTCACCAATGAAGCAAAGTCTTCGATCCACAAGTCAACCACGAGTATGAGAAGGAGGAGGATCGTCTGAACCTACATGATGATATCATGTAGGCAATGTATGTGTTAGTACTATGGAATGTACTAAGTATGTGGGATGCAATGCAACAATGAGATCACATATCGTGATAAGAAGTATGCTTAAACATAATCAAAGAGTAAGGCCTAATATGTGATGAATGATAAATACATCATTTAAAGCATGCTTTGAAGTGTCATAAACATCATATACATAGCTATGTGGGAGGAGACCATAACCGACACTAAGACCATGCAGACTACTACATAGAATCTTGATGTTGCCTCCACATTGGAGAAAAAGAAGTTTACTTGCCAAGGTAGGACTCTACCCCATTAGGTGAGTGTCGTGAACATGATGCTATATATGTATCCACTCGTTAAAACATAATCCTACGGTGGCACATAGTTATGAGACAAAAGGCTTTATATCAGGACCCTTAGGTATAGTCCCCACCTTAAGTCTCATTCGGTGCCAAGTCAAGTACCACAAAATAATTATCACAAAAAAACATACTAGTTATGCATCTATTAGTTCAATAGTAATCATGGTCAAAACTTGTCAAGACTTCATGCATATAGAGTAGCTTATTCAAAATCTTAAGTGATTCAAGTATGTGAGAATTGTCTTTTCATATAAAGAATCCATCATATAGGGCAAGAAAACCTTTCACCAGCATTCACTTTTCATTCAAGGACTCCCATGTACTGATGTACATAATCAATAGCTTTCATAAATATTCAATTGGAGCCTTGGTCAGACAAATTATACTTTCTTGAAAAATAGAATATAGTATGCGGGTTCAAGTCAAATCATCTTTAAATCATGTATTTCAGTGAGATTATGCATAAACACCATAAATTCTATCAATTTAAATCATAATCCAAACAACCCATCATGCATTTCAAAGACCCAATATAGCTTGATATAGGAATACTTGGTAAATCAATAATTGTGTAATTGAGTGTCAATTTATATCAAAATAGATAAATAAAGATCAAATAACTCATAATCTATGCATTTGAAGAAATAACATGAAAACTCATAAAATCACATAACCTAAATTAGGAGAAATTAGTATACAAAACTTGGATTTCATGGGTGAAAGGAACCCATGAAAGAAATTTCACATACCTTAGAGAAAAATAGAGAAGAAGGTTGAAGAATTCTTGAATGGAGTGAAGATCTTGGAAGAAATTAGAGTTTGTTCTTCAAAGGATTTGAGGTCTTCTTCTTCCTTGTGAGACAAATTTGAAATAAGTGACAGGGAAAAGTTATTAGGGCTTAGGGGAGTGAACTGAGGATAAAAAGGTCAAAACACCCTTCTGGGAATACAAAAGAATTATTAAAAGTAAAACAAAAATGACATTTTAATGAGTCTCGATGACAAAAATGGTGATTTGAAGGTCCCATCGTCAAACCATTTTGTAATACCCGATAAAATTACCAAAATACTCTAAGACTAGAGACATGCGCATAAGTATCTTTTCATACTCCATTTACGAATTCGAGACTGGATATGCAATCAACATGAAAAATTGAGTGGAAAAATAATCTCGTTTGGATTTTATAGCAATGGAGTCAAAAAAATTCATAATTAAATGAAAAATAGTGTCGGTGCGTGTCCGAGACGCGATTTGCCAGGGATGCGAACCAATACTTATATGTTTTTTGATTTTTTCGACGAGAATTAAAAACTCGTTTGGAAACAAAAATTGAAAAAAATACACACGTCCGCGACGTGGACTGGGCATTTTCGGTATGAAACTTTTTTTTAAATTTGAGAGGCATTTCTGTCAATTTCCAACCCCTTCTAAACTCAAAAGATGATCAATTTAGGTATTTTGATGAGTAAATAGGGTTTAAAACCCCATTCTAAGTCCTGCTTCACAATACTTAAAAATTAGAGCTTGAGAGAGAAGAAAGAAGAAGGTGAGATTGAAGAGTTCAAGGAGGATTCTTGACAGTTGATTGAAAGAGTGTTATCCCAAGTATGTAAGGCTAAACTAAAAGAATGAAATTGTTCTCTCATGGGCCCCATAGATGGTCATAGAAGAGTTGAAAGTCTAATGACTCTACATACATGATTTTTGAATGGTTTCTTGAAGATTTTCTTGAAAATTATATTACTTACATGTATTTTCATATGTTGATGATCATCATAAACTTGTTTTCTTGAATTGAATATTTTTCATGAGATATTATATAAATCATACATGTTAACTTTTCAACGCATGCATGAAAGAAGATAGAGATTGAGTCTAGAACTTTGATTGTGAATGTCGATTGTGATTGTGATTGTTATTATGATGTGAGAATGATGATGAGTTGATAAAACTTGATAGCCCCGTGAGTCTCCATAAATGAACTCTAATAATTTGTCTATTCTATTTTTTCCTAATGATTGTTCTAAGCCTTGAGCTATTGATTGATGAAATGATTAGAGTCTCTATGAGACTGATTGAAAGATTGTGCCTCCACGAGGTTTATTGAGATGATTGGATTAAGATAGTTTGATTGGATGGATTGCTTTATAAGCATTGACTCAGGGAAGGGTGTCAAGCATCGAAAGAGTAAGAGTTAAACCAATTCGCACTAGTCAAACTACGTAGCCAAACGTAGGTGAGTATTAGGACCATCACATCATATTATGTTGAGGTTCCCTCTGAGTAGAAGTCCCTGAAATTAATAAATTAACTTATAGATTGTTGTCTCCATTTAGACTTGTCCTTATGATTTTGATTCATTCTCTACTTGGTAAGTACAAAATGACTATAGCAACATCAGAATGATTGTTGTACAGTCATTGGCTCATAAGTGATTATTGTCGGATAAGAGAAACTCTCAAAAAGTTCCCAAACTGAGTACTCTGAGATGAGATGAGATGAGATGAGATGAGTTGAGATGAGTCCCTCTAAAATGAGCCCGATTTGATTGATGAGTAGATTGGTTGATAGGTCATTTGTCTACTCTTTATTGTTACTTTAGATAGACAATTGACATGTTAATTTTTTACTATCGTTGATGTTGATGGTTGTTTCTATATTATTCTACCTGTTTCGATTTTATTCAGCTATTTTACATACCAGTGCATTCCAAATAGAGGATCTTGAGAACTATGTGGAGGAGCTCCAAAAGGTTTTCCAAGTAATGCATATGGCTGATGCTAACAGAGTGGAGCTGGTTGCTTATCAACTAAAGGGTATAGCTAGACTGTGGTATGACCAGTGGAGGAAGGGTAGAGGGGAGAATGCCCCCGTGATGACTTGAGCTATGTTCGAGGAAGCTTTCTTAGAGAATTTCTTCCCAATGGAAAGAAGAAAGGTAAAGGTAAAATAGTTCTTGAACTTGAAATAGGGCTCTATGACTGTGCAAGAGCATGGGCTGAAGTTCACATATCTATCCCGCTATGCTCCGGATATTGTTTCTGATATGAGAGGGAAGATGGGGATGCATGTTGATAGGTTGAATAGAGGGCCAAAGAGAGATAGGAGGGGAGTTATGCTCGTGAGTGACATGGATATAGGGAGATTGATGACTTTTGTATAAGAGGCTAATGAGCAGAGGCAACCTATTAAGGAGGAATTTAGAAATAAGAAGGCAAAAACCTCTGGTCATGAGGGTGGAAAAAAGGGGAATGATAATCGATTTCCAGCACCATCATCTGCTAGTGCACTTGCACCTAGAGTCAGAAATGATCAGAGGTCCCTGAGTGTTAGAGCCCATAGGTCTCAGTCCCAAGCAAGCATGGCTCAAGGTTCATTGGGTAAGCTAGCATGTAGCAAGTGTGGTGAACTACACTTGGGGAAATGTCGTGAGGGGATTGATGTATGCTATAAATATAGCCAGGCGAGTCACTATGAGAGAGATTGTCCAAAGTGGGCTGACCGGGCTCAATCTTCTATATCAGCCCCCGAGCTAAGGGAAACCAGAGAGGTACTATGACGGGCGCAAGCGGAGCTACAAACCGTTTGTATGCTATGGGTAGCCAACATGATCAGGAGAACTCCCCAGATGTTGTGGCAGGTATGGTTTGAGTCTTCTCTATTGATTGTTATGTGTTGATGGATCCTAGTGCCATACTATATTCTGTAACTCTTTATGTGGCCACAAATTTGATAGAACCCCTGAGAGTCTTCTCGAACCCTTTTATGTTTTTACTCTAGTGGGTGAGATTCGAGCTGAGATAGTCTATAGAGTTTGTGTAGTATCCATTTATCTTAGGGATACTATCATTGATCTAATTGAATTAGATATGACTGATTTTTATTTGATCCTTATCATTGATTGGCTCCATACATATTATGCTTATGTTGATTGTAGAGCCCGAACCATAATGTTCTAATTTCTGAATAAATCGGTTCTAGAATGGAAGGGTGATTCCGTAGTACCTAAGAAAAAGTTTATCTCATATCTTAGAGCTAGAAAGATGATTGCTAAGGGGTGTATTTACCATCTTGTGAGAGTCAAATCTGATGATGTTGAGTCTCCAACTCTTGAGTCAGTCCCGATTCTAAATGAGTTTCTAAAAGTGTTTCCTGAGGATTTGCCTGGAGTCCCTCCTGATAGGAAGATTGACTTTGGGATTGATGTCCTTCCTGATACCCAGCCTATCTCAATTCCACCTTATAGGATGGCCCCCACTGAATTGAAAGAATAGTTAAAAGATTTTTTAGAGAAGGGCTTTGTAAGGCCGAGTGTTTCTCCTTGCGGCGCCCCTGTCCTATTCGTGAAAAAGAAAGATGGGTCTCTCAGAATGTTTATTGACTATAGGCAATTGAACAAGGTCACCATAAAGAATAAGTATCCTTTCCCAAGGATAGATGACTTGTTTGACCAACTTCAGGGTGCCTCTTTTTTCTCAAAGATAGACCTCCGATCTGGCTACTATCAGTTAAAAGTGAGGGAGTGTGACATTCCAAAAACAACCTTTAGGACTAGATATGACCATTTTGAGTTCTTGGTCATGTCCTTTAGGTTGACGAATGCACCTATAGCCTTTATGGATTTGATGAATAGAGTGTTCAGACAGTATTTGGATATGTTTGTGATTGTGTTTATTGATAATATCTAGAATGCACCTAAAACCTTCATGGATTTGATGAATAGAGTGTTCAGACAGTATCTGGATATGTTTGTGATTGTGTTTATTGACGATATCTTGGTGTATTCAAGAGATGAAGAGGAGCACACAAATCACCTCGAGATTGTCCTCCAAACCCTTAAGGATCACGAATTGTATGCAAGGGTGGGCATGGTACGGTATATACCGAATACTATACCAAAATCAAAAAATTTTATACCGTGGCTTGGTTATTATGGTATTTGGTATGTCTTTATAATTTTTTTGGTATTCGTATGGTATTTGGTATTATATATATATATATATATATATATATATATTGAATGTTAAATGTTAAATTATTTTGAAATATAAATAAAAAAATGCTCAGTGGGATTTTTATTTATATTAAGAAAAAAGACCAATTATACAATTCATGGTATATCGAATACTATACCAAAATTAAAAAATTTTATACTGTGGCATCGTTAATATGGTATTTGGTATGTCTTATAATTATTTTTGGTATTCGGTATGGTATTTGGTATTCAAAGAGTAAATACTGAAATACCATATACCATACCAAAATATAATATATATATATATATATATATATATATATATATATTAAATATTAAATATTAAATTATTTTAAATATAAATAGAAAAATGCTCAGTGGGCTTTTTATTTATATTAAGAAAAAAAGACTAATTATACAATTTATGTCCACAAAGCAAATACTTTAACTATCTTATGTCCACAAAGCCCATACAATTCATGTCCACAAAGCAGTTGCAGTAGTATCTAATGTCCTAATTACTAAAAGTTCATAATTCAGACCAAGATCCATAATTTAACTATAAAAGAATGATTCTTACTTATTTTTTAAAGGGAGCTAATATGTACAGTTTATGTAGCATGTATGTACAATTTATTAGCTTTTGTATTATTCATTGTCCATAATTATGGTTACCGAATTACCATACCATAAAATATTGAAACCGAAATTAGAAATACTCAGTCATACCGAACTAATTTGGAATGGTAATGCTACCGTATTTTTAGATACCGAATACCAAAATTACCATACCAATTTTTTAAATAATATACCATACCATACCATGCCTACCCCTAGTTATATGCAAAGTTTTCGAAATGTGAATTATGGCTTAAATTTGTGGCTTTCTTAGGCTATATTATCTCCGGTGATGGATTTGAGTGGATGTTCAAAAGATTGAAGCGGTTAAAAACTAGCCCAGACCGACCTCTCTAACTGACATAAGAAGTTTGTTAGAGTTAGCAGGCTACTATCGCCGATTTTTTGAGGGATTCTTTTTTATCTGCACCATTGATAAGGTTGACTCAGAAAAAGGTCAAGTTTTGATGGTCCAACAAGTGTGAGAAAAGTTTTCAAGAATTAAAGACTAGACTGACTATTGGACCAATCCTAACCTTGCTCGATGGGATAGAAGATTTTGTAATCTATTGTGATGCTTCGAGAGTTGGATTGGGATGTGTGTTGACATAGAGGGGAAAAGTGATAGTCTATGCTTCCAGAGAACTTAAGATTTATGAGAGGAACTATCCAACACATGATCTTGAGTTGGCAGCGGTGGTGTTTACGCTTAAAATCTAGTGCCACTACTTGTATGGGGTGCATGTGGGTGTGTTCACCTGCCACAAGAGCTTGCAGTATGTTTTTAGTCAGAAAGAGCTCAACCTGCGACAGAGAAGATGGTTGGTGTTGCTCAAGGATTATGACATAAGCATTCTCTACCATCCAGGTAAAGCTAACATTATTGTTGACACTCTTAGCAGGTTGTCCATGGGTAGCACAACCCATATTGAGGAAGGGAAGAAGGAGTTAGCTAAGGAAGTGCATCGATTGGCCCGATTGAGAGTTCAACTTGAGGAGAATGATGAAGGAGGAGTAAATGTTTAGAACGGGTCTGCTTCATCTTTGGTGGCAGAGGTAAAAGAAAAGCAAGACTGAGATCCTGTCCTACTCCAATTCAAGGAGGCTGTCCACAAACAAAAAGTGATGGTTTTCTTCAAAGGGGGAGATGGGGTGTTGAGTTACCAGAGTAGATTGTGCATTTCAAATTTTGATGTTATTCAAGATAGAATCATGGCTGAAGCTCACAACACTAGATACTCCATTCATCCTAGCTCTACCAAAATGTACCACGACTTGAGAGAAGTCTATTGATGGAGTGAAATGAAGCGGGATATTGTTGAATTTGTTTCTAAGTGCCTAAATTGTTAGCAAGTGAAAGTTGAGCACCAAAGGCCATTGAGATTCTAGAATGAAAGTAGGAGATGATCAGTATGGACTTCATTACTGGTCTACCGAAGTCTCAAAAGCAACATGATTTGATATGGGTGATTATGGATAGGATGACTAAATCGACTTACTTCTTAGCAGTTAAGACAACTAACACTGCAAAGAAGTACACCGAGATACATCCAAGAGATTATGATGTTGTATGGGGCTCCTTTGTCCATCATCTTGGACAAGGGAGCTCAATTTACCTTCCAATTTTGGAGATCATTCTAGAAAGGATTGGGTACGAAAGTGAATTTGAGTACAACCTTCCATCCATAGATAGATAGTCAAGCAGAACGTACAATTCTGGAAGATATGTTAAGAGCCTGTGTTCTTGCTTTCAAGGGTAATTGGGATGATCACCTACCATTGATTGAGTTTTCATATAACAATAGTTATCATGCAAGCATTCAGATGGCTCCATATGAAGCTTTGTATAGGAGGAGATGTAGGTCACCAATTGGGTGGTTCGAGGTCGGGAAAGCAGAGATGATTGGGACTAACCTTGTCCATCAATTAATGGAGAAGGTTAAGGTTATTAAAGAGAGGTTAAAGAGTGCACAGAGTCACCAGAAATCCTACACTGATGTGAGGAGGAGACATTTAGAGTTTGCGGTGGATGACTTGGTATATTTGAAAGTATCACCTATGAAAGGTCTCATGAGATTTGGGAAGAAGGGTAAAATGAGTCCACGTTATATTGGAGCGTATCATATTGTAAAGAGGATTAAAAAGGTTGCCTATGAATTAGAGTTACCTTTTGAGTTAGATGGTATTCATCCGGTGTTTCATATGTTGATGTTGATAAAATGTTTAGGAGATCCTAAATTGGTAATCCCTGTGGAGAGCATTGGAGTGAAGGATAGTTTGACCTATGAAGAAATTTTGGTCCAAATTCTTCATCGTCAGATCCACATTTTGAGAACCAAAGAGATAGCCTCAATCAAAGTCCTATGGAGGAATTAATTCATTGAGGATGCCACATGGGAAGCTGAGGAAGAGATGAAAGAGAAATATCTGCAGCTATTCGTTCCAAATGATGAGAATGTTGAAGGTAAATTTCCTTACCCCTAACTAAGTTGCTTGTCTTTTCTTGATAATTGTCTATTCTTGAGTGTGAATAGAGATTATTAGTAGTGATGAAGATTTGAAAGATTGATTGATAGATGTGAGTGTTGTGTCTATTCGTGCCTTGATGTCCACACTTACTCATCATTCAAGGACGAATGATCCCAAGGGGGAGATGATGTAACACCCAGTAAAATTACCAAAATACCTCTAGAATAGAGACGTGCGCTTAACGCGTCATCCCATGCTCCATTTGCGAATTCGAGATGGATATACAATCAACATTTAAAATTGATTGGGAAAATAGTCTCATTCAGATTTTACAGCAACCGAGTCAAAAAAATAATTTTTCATAGTTAAATAAAAAATAGTGTCAGTGCATGCTCGAGGCACAATGCGCCAGTGACGCAGACTAAGACTTGTATGTTTTTTATTTTTATGATGGGAATTGAAAACTCGTTTGGAAATAAAAATTCAAAAAAATACACATGTCCGTGATGCAGACTGGGCATTTTCGGGACGAAACTTTTTCTTTTAAGTTGAGGGGCATTCTGGTTAATCTCCAACCCCTCCTAAACTTAAAACACGATTAATTTAGGTCATTTTGATGAGTAAATAGGGTCTAAAACCCCATTCTAAGTCCTTCTTCACAACACTTGAAAGTTAGGGCTTGAGAGAGAAGAAAGAAGAACGTGATATTGAAGAGTTCAAGGAGAATTCTTATGGTTGATTGAAAGAGCGTTATCCCAGGTATGTAAGGCTAAACTAAACGCATAAGATTGTTCCCTCATGTGCCCCATAGATGGTCATAGAAGATTTGAAAGTCTAATGAGTCTACATACATGATTCTTGATGGTTTCTTGAAGATTTTCTTGAAAAGTATATTACTTACATGTATTTTCATATATTGATGATCATCATAAACTTGTTTTCTTGAATTGAATATTTTTCATGAGATATTGCATAGACCCTACATGTTAACTTTTCAAAACATGCATGAAAAAAAATAGAGATTGAGTCTAGAGCCTTGATTGAGAATGTCGATTGTGATTGTGATATGAGAATGATGATGAGTTGATAGAACTTGATAGCCCTGCGAGTCTCTATAAATGTACTCTAATGATTTTTCTATTCAATTATTCCCTAATAACTATTCTAAGCCTTGAGCTGTTGATTGAGATATTGATTGATGAGATGATTAGAGTCTCTACGAGACTAATTGAAAGATTGTGCCTCCACCAGGCTAATTGAGATGATTGGATTGAGATAGTTTGATTGGATGGATTATTTTATAAGTATTGAGTCAGGGGTGGAGTATCGCGCACCAAAAGAGTAAGACCAACTCGAACTCCTCAAACTATGTAGCTAAGCGCAGGTAAGGATTAAGACCATTACATCATATTATGTTGAGGTTCCCTTTGATTAGAAGTCCCTAAAATCAATAGAGTACTTATAGATTAGTGTCTCCATTTGGACTTGTCCTTATGGTTTCGATTCGTTTTCTACCCGATAAGTATAGAACGGCTATGACAACATTAGCGTGATTGTTGTACAATCACTGGCTCATAAGTGATTTTTTTTATAAGAGAAACTCCCAGAAAGATCCCAAACTAAGTACTCTGAGATGAGATGAGTTGAAATGAGTCCCTCTGAAATGAGCCTGATTTGATTGATGAGTTGATTCGTTGATGGGTCACTTGTCTACTCTTTATTCTTGCTTTAGATAGATATTTGACATGTCGATTGTTTTACTATCGTTGATTTTGATTGTTGTTTCTATATTATTCTACCTGTTTCGATTTCATTCAACTATTTTACTATCAGTACATTTCAAATACTGACATTTCCTTTTTGGACTTCATCATTTTATGATGTAAATACACACGATAGATGTCATCCACAGGCGCATCGTTGAGGATCATTAGACGTTCAGCAGATTGGTAAGCCTCCCCGACTTCAGAGGATTAATTACCTATTTTCATCATACTTTAGAGTTAGAATCACTTAGCTTTTATTTTGATTGAGGTAGCCATAGGTCTATCATTGGTACCACCTAATGGTGATAGAGACTTCATAAACTAGATTTGGATGTTGATGTTAAGACTTGTGAGCTAGTTTCTTTCTACTAGCCTTTCATTATATTATTATTTAAGACTAGATGATGAGATGTGCCCATTTATTTCCTTATGTCTTCTGCTGATTACTAGAACGTATCAATGAATGAATGTGATGATGCCAAATGGTTCGCTTGGGGACTAGATATAGCCTCTGAGTGTCAGTTATGTCTAGGGTATCCTTCCGTGGCATGACTCATTTGGCACATCATCGAATGAGACCTTTAGATCACCTAATATGATAGTTTCGGATCACCTAGCGAGTTAGGCACTACTATGAGTACTATTCTACCATTATAGCAAATGTAAATCCAATATCAAGACAATCCACTACTAACAAGAAATCTACTACTAAACTAAAGTACGTACACACAAGTTCAAATAAGGTAATCACTAAAATCACAAGATAAATTTTATAAATCAGGTAAATGATACACCTTAATTTACACTCCAAAAGGAATAGTAAAGCGATCGTTGATCAAATATGCTAACTAGCTATGCATAGGTATCCCCTCGCAGCCAGCTTCTTAGAGGGACTATGACCTTTTGGGCCATAGAATTTTAAGGTAATAATAGGTCTGTGATACCCTTAGATGTCTTAGAAAAATCTGGCAATGCTAGGACTGGCTCCTTTGTCATGATAATTTTAAGATCTTCAAATGCCTTCTTGCACTACTCACTCGGAATCCACGACTTATTCTTCTTCAAGCTCAGTCAATGGAGTGACTTTAGTGGAGTAGCCATTATTGAGCCTATGATAATAGTTAGCAAGTCTAAGGAAGTATCCAAAGTCTGTTACCTTGGTGAGTGTTTCCCACTCTTTGATAGCTCGAACTTTGGCCTTGTCCATTCTCAACAGGCCCTAGTAGATAATATGCCCTAATAAGTGCACCTCATATTGGACAAATTCACACTTCTCCCACTTCGGCCATACATAGCCATCTCTATGAGTTACAACACAACCATATTTATCCTTGCTTCTTCCACGATCTCCCCCACCTTTTCATGACTACCTCTTATTTTCTCTTCTTTGCCTCTTTCATGCTTGTCATGGCTAAAGTCTATGAAGGCTTCTGCCTGTGTGATTGTTTCATCAATAGTTTTAACTTATCAGCATTTCAACTATGTCTTGACCCAGATTTGCAATCCATCCATGAAATGGAATTACATATCTTTATCTGTGAGGTTGAGAATTTGAAGCGTGAGGGTAGTGAACTCCTTTACGTACACCCTTATGCTGCCCATCTATTTCAGCTCCCTGAACTTGCACTTCACCTCATAGATGACATTTTTAGGGAATTCATAGTGAGGTGGTATAATTGAATAAGGCATAAAAGGAGAATTTGAGAAAATATGTTAGTATCTAGTAGCTCGTATATGAAAATTAATCTATATCATTATGTGACTATCAATATTGAGATATTACTATTTTAGAGTAGATTTGAGTATATGTTTTAGTAAATTAGTGAAGTTGACTGATTTTGCTATTCTTTAAAAATGAGGAGTATAAATCATATTTACAAAACAATATTTAAATTTTAAAATTATTCTCTGCAAAAATATGTTGAGCTCAATCTTAACACATTTTTTTAAAAAAAAATTGGGGATAGCTTAGGGGTATTCCTTGTCCTCATGGTGTTGTTACCCTTTATTACAAGGAATTAGAACCAATCAACTATGTGGCTAGTTGTTATAGCTTAGAGTCTTACCTCAACATATATATTCATTTTATTCAGATAATGAATGACACGAAAATATAGGTAACATCAAATGATCCAATTATAAAACTACCAAAGGTGAAGAAGCTAATTGGAAGACCAAATAAAGTTAGAAGAAAAGAGGCAAATGAAAGCAAGAAGACATAAAAACTTTGCAAATGTGATGTTGTTATAACTTACAACAAATGTGGTAAATAAGGACACAATAAAAGAGGATGTCCTACAAGAGGCCAACGTAGTCCAAGTCAATCAGCTCAAATATCTTCTCAAACACAAGTACCATAACATTTATTACTTTTAAATGTAACCTATATGTGAAACGATCCCAAAAAGTGCCAGAAAATGTGCCTTGGAAGTGGCCAAAATCATAATTTTTATATATCTCAAAATCTGTACATTATTTCAAAAAATTGACTTCATATTCTTGATCAGGGGGCAAAAAGGAGTAGGAAATGGGTCTAACTCCAATTTTAGAGCAATCATATCAAAATCTAAAAATCACAAAAATGTGATTTTCAATGAGCATTCGCGCCCCTAGTGCGACGCGCCAAGGGCATGCTATAGTGTTATAAATGTGCCAATTTCCCACTTTGGTCCAAGGCTTTTAGGTCTTGGGCCTAAGCCTTCCCATAGGTGAAAATACCTATACTTAGTCATATTTCACCTTCATATCATTCAAGACATTCCCCAATACTCTCTTAAACCCTTAGACTAATATTTCTCTCAAAATTTAACTGTTCAAACCTCTTTCGAGTCTTAAGGAATTCATCGAAGCTTCAAGTCTCCATTCAAATCCTCTTCAAGGAATTCTCCAAAATCAAGGTATGTGGGTTTTAACCATTGGTTTCTTTCACCCATGTTGCCCAAGTTTTTTTTTTACCTAAAGTACATGTTTCTAAGTTGATTTTACATATGAGTTTTCTATTATGAGTTTGACTATAAATTATGTTGGGGTTTTGTAAAAGTATGACTGTTTATGCATGTTTTGAGCTATGCATCTTAGATCTATCTTGAGATTTGATGAAGGGTTTTGATGTATATTGTATGATGGTGTTTACCAAGTATTGGTGGGATGATTTACTTTAAGATTTCTTACATGATTTCACTCTTTAATTGTATGGTTTTACACTAGTATTACACACCCACCAAGTGTTTGATAAAATGTCCGAATTAGGGTTCTTAAGATATTGATGATCTATTGCATGAACTATGACTTGTATGACTTTATGATGATTAAAAGATGCGATTATGATTTCTTGAGGAATTGAAGGTCTAATGCATGTCTTATGAGATCTTTATGATGATGAAAAGGGATGTATATATATGTTATTCTCCTATATTATGTTAGAAATTGACCATGCCCCACTCAACGGGCTATGAGCCCGGGTAACCATGTCAAGAGGTTTGCACCTTGATAACTGGGTTGATGGGTTTGTACCTCAATCACCATGGGCAGTAGGGTGCATCGATCCACCAACCAATCAAGAAGTTTGTACCTTGATAACCAGGTTGAGGGGTTTGTATCTCAATCACCAAGTGTGGTAGGGTGCGACAATCCACCAACCAAACAAGGGGTTTGTACCTTGATAATCAGGTAGGGTTTTCACCTCAATCATCATAGGTGGTAGGGAGAGACGATCTACCAACCAATCAAGGGGTTTGTACCTTGATAAACCATGAACTCTATAATGATGGTCTTTTCTTGCACATGTATTATTTTCTATGTAAGCATGATTTACTTCAACCATCTTCCATGCATGTCATATTGTTATATGTTACTCCTTGACTATGACTATGCATTTTGATTATGTTGCTTATCTCTTGTTGCATTGCATCCTACATACTTAGTATATTCAAACGTACTAATGCATACTCTATGCCTATATGATATCACCATATAGGAATCGGAGCTCCTATTAATTCTCCTCCACGCAACTAGACGGATTGTTCAAGTTAGCTTTTGGTGAGTTCTCATATTCGGGGATAATATCTATCTTCTCTCATGCTTATGTCTAGACTATATCTTGTATATTTGGAGTACCTATTATCATTATTATGAGGGTGAGCCCGGTTGCGTGTCTTGGCCCCCGCTAAGTTCTATGTTTAGAGGTGTTGTTGGACAAATGTATAATGATGCTATAAGCTTGACTCTCTTGACTCCCTTGATATTTTATGAAATGAAGGTTTTCCCTTAGTCCTTATGCCCTTATTTCCACTCTTTTATTATTGTTTAAATTGATTCTATGACCAAGGATGTGTAATGATATGTTAAGAGGTTTGCTTGGGGGTTTCTTTGGGTTCCCCATATGCCGTGTCACATCTAGGCCCTAGTTTGGATCGTGACAAACTTGGTATCAGAGCACTAGGTTGTTAATGGTCCTCGGAGTCTAACATACCGCATTGACT
>DF358538.1:34377-50095 GCA_000787875.1 Solanum virginianum
TAACAAACTTGGTATCAGAGCACTAGGTTGTTAATGGTCCTCGGGGTCTAACATACCGCATTGATTAAAGTCCTATTCATGGTTGTGAAGTGCGTCACAACTATGAATGGGAGGCTATGAGGCGTTTTAGGAAATATTCCCTTCTTTTTAATCTATGTCGTGTGATAGAGTTAAGTCCCCTAAGGCGTATTTCTTATTTTAATCTTTGCTTTTCAGAATATGTCTCAAGCTACTCAGGACGGTGATATATCGAATGTGGAGGTTCGCAATGCTCTATGGGTGTTGACCAAAGCGATAACAAAATTGACAACTCAACTCAATCAACAAGTGAGTACCCCTGAGACTTCAAATGGTAAGAGGAGGAGTAGTGAGGCCAAGAGGGCCTGTTTTGGGGGTAAGTTCCAGAGTTGCAAAGATAGAGGTGATACTATGTGTCCAACATGTGGTAATATTCATAGAGGCCCATGTTTGAAGGACACCAATGCTTGTTTCCATTGTGGTGAAGAGGGGCATAAGAGGAAAGATTTTCCTCATAAACGCAATAATGGTAAAGGGGGTGCTGATGGGGTGACTCGTCTTAGATACCCAAAATATGGGAGGAATCATAGTGGCATATATTGGAAAAACACGGGTGCATGCTTTGGGTGTGGTGAGATGGGCCATAAAATTCTGGATTGTCCACATGCTTACAACAAAGGTAAGGATGGCTGACCACAAGGGCAAGGTGGTCATGTTGATCAAGAGGCTCAAGGTGGCCAAGGAGGTGCCCTACGACACACTAAATTTTATGCTCTTCAAGGGAAGTAAGGAGGGAATAAGGCGCCCAATGTTGCTACTAGTATGTTGAAATTTCCTTTGGCCTTGATGTGTATGCATGGGAAGATTCGGGTGTTCCTATTTCCTTTATTATTCTTTTTGTTGCTAGTGGGATTCATGTGTGTTCCAAATTATTATGCGAACTTATTGGTGTCTACCCCATTGGTGAGTCTATTGTTGCTAGAAAGATTTATAGAAATTATTTCGTGGTCATGTTGCATTTAGGTCTTGCCTTGTGATTTTTTTGAATATGATATGGTATATTTTGAGGTCATTCTTAGGGTAGATTAGTTGCATAAGATGTTATGTCTTCTTTGATTGTAGGCCCCGTAGGGTTAGATTCTAATTTCCTAATAAACCCCTCTTGAGTGGGAGCTTGTAATGTAGTTGTGAAGGGGTAAGTCCGTTTCTTGTCTTAAGGTAAAATTGATCTCTAAGGGTTGCATTTATCATCTTGTAAGAATTAGGGGTGTTGAATCTAAGTTACTTCTATTGAGTTGTTTCCGGTGATCAATGAGTTAGTGAATGTCCTATCTGATTGGTTTTCAAACATTTAAAGATAAGCTTGTGTGAAAAGAGTTTTTAAACATTGAAAGATAAGTTTGTGTTTGCTCCTATATTGTCACTACCGGAAGGCCCAAAAGGGTTTGTTGTGTATTATGATGCTTTAATGATTGGTTTGGGTTGTGTTTTGATGCAAAATGGTAAGGTGATAGCCTATGCTTCTAGGCAGCTCAAAGTGCATGAAAAGAATTATCCTACCCATGATCTTAAATTAGCTGCCGTGGTCTTTGCTTTTAAAAATTTGGTGTCACTATTTGTATAGGGTGCATGTTGATGTGTTCACAGACCATTAAAGTCTCCAAAATGGTGACAAAATTGACAACTCAACTCAATCAAAAAGTGAGTACCCCCGAGACTTCAAATGGTAAGAGGAGGAGTAGTGAGGCCAAGAAGGCCCATTTTGGGGATAAGTTCCAAAGTCCCATAGATAGAGGTGATACTATGTGTCCAACATGTGGTAAGATTCATAGAGGCCTGCCCATATTTGAAGGACACCAATGCTTCTTTTCATTATGGTGAAGAAGGATAAAAGGAAGATTTTCCTCGTAAATGCATGATGGGGTAACTTGTCTTAGATGCCCAATATGTGGGAGGAATCATAGTGGCGCATATTGGTGGAACACGGGTGCATGTTTTGGGTGTGGTGAGATGGGCCACAAAATTCTGAATTGTCTATATGCTCAACACAAATGTAAGGATGGCCGATCATAAGGGCAAGGTGGTCATATTGATCAAGAGGCTCAAGGTGGTCAAGGAGGTGCCCCACGACACACTAAATTTTATGCTCTTCAAGGAAGGCAAGGAGGGGGTGAGGTGCCCGATGTTGCTATCGGTATGTTGAAATTTCCTTTAGCCTTGATATGTATGCATGGGAAGGTTCTAGTGTTCCTATTTCCTTCATTATTCCTTTTGTTGCTAGTGGGCTTCATGTGTGTTCCAAATTGTTATGCAAACTTATTGGTGTCTACCCCATTGGTGAGTCTATTGTTGCTAGAAAGGTCTATAGAAATTATTTTGTGGTTATATTGCATTTAGGTCTTGCCTTTTGATTTTGTTGAATTAGATATGGTAGATTTTGAGATCATTCTTAGGATGGATTAGTTGCATAAGATGTGTGTTCTTTGATTGTTTGGCCCGTAGGGTTAGATTCTAATTCCCTAATAAACCCCTCTTTGAGTGGGGGCTTGTAATGTAGTTGTGAAGGGGTAAGTTCATTTGTTGTCTTAAGGTACAGTTGATCTCTAAGGGTTGCATTTATCATCTTGTAAGACTTAGGGGTGTTGAATCTAAGTTACTTCTATTGAGTTATTTTTGGTGATCAATAAGTTAGTGAATGTCCTATCTGATATTTTGAATTTGGGGTGGTGCCTTTTGGTTTGACTTAAGCATCGCTTATGTCTATAGGTCTCATGAATAGGGTCTTTAACCCTACCTTGGTATGTTTGTGGTGGTCTCTACTGATGTAGTATTGATTTATTTAGAGCTATGAACCATTTGAGGTAGTGTTGCAAATCTTGGGAAAGAGAAGTTGTATGCCAAGTGTCAAAAACGTCAATTTTGGTTAAAAAAGGTTGCCTTTCTAGGTCATGTGATGTCGGGGGATGGAATTAAGGTGAATCCTAAAAACACAGATGTGATTAGAAATTGGCCTAGACCATTGACCCTGTCAGATATTAGGAGCTTCTTGGGTGTAGCAGGTTATTACCAGAGGTTTGTGAATGGGTTCTGTTCTATTGTTTCTTCTATGACCAAGTTGACTCAAAAGAAACCTAAGTTTGTGTGGACCGATGAGTGTGAAAAGAGTTTTCAAATATTGAAAGATAAGCTTGTGTCCACTCCTATATTATCACTACCGGAAGGGCTAGAATGGTTTGTTGTGTATTCTAATGCTTCAAGGGTTGGTTTGGGTTGTGTGCTGATGCAAAATGGTAAGGTGATAGCTTATGCTTCTAGGCAACTCAAAATGCATGAAAATAATTATCCTACCCGTGATCTTGAATTAGCCATTGTGGTCTGGTAAGGTGATAGCTTATGCTTCTAGGCAACTCAAAATGCATGAAAATAATTATCCTACCCATGATCTTGAATTAGCCATTGTGGTCTTTGCATTGAAAATTATGGTTTCACTATTTATATGAGGTGCATGTTGATGTGTTCACAGACCATAAGAGTCTCTAATATATTTTCTGTAAAAAAGATCTCAACTTGAGACAAAGAAGGTGGTTAGAACTTCTTAAGGATTATGACATGAGTGTGCATTATCATCCGGTAAGGCTAATGTGGTGGCAGATGCTTTGAGTAGGGTGTTTATGGGTAGCCTAGCTCATGCTATTTATGATGGTGGCAAGGGGGTGGCTAGGGAGGTCCATCGGTTGGCTAGGTTGGGAGTTAGGTTGGAAGAGGTTGATAATGGTGGTATTGTGATTATTGGTGGTTCAAAAATCTTCCTTGGTTGATGAGGTAGAAGCAAAGTAAGATCTTGATCCCTCCTTGTTAGAATTGAAGGCTTTGGTGAGTGTTAGCCAGGTGCAGGTTTTCTCCCCAGGGGAAGATGGTGCCATTAGGTATCAAGATAGGTTATATGTGCCTAGTGTGGATGACTTGAGAAAGAGGGTTCTTTATGAGACCAATAATAGCTATCATGCTAGCATTGGTATGACTCATTTTGAGGCCCTCTATAGTTGCATTGTAGATCACCGGTTGGGTGGTTTGAAGTGGGAAAAATGGCTTTGTTGGATTCGAATCTGGTTATGGAAGCTATGAAGAAGTCAACGTTTTTTAGGGAAAGGTTGAAAGCAGCCCAAAGTCGTGAAAAATCCTATGCTGATGTGAGGAGAAGGGATCTTGAATTTAAAGTTGGTGATTGGGTCTATTTGGAGGTTTCACCCTTGAAGAGAGTGGTTCAGTTTGGCAAGAGCGGGAATTGAGTTTATGGTTTGTAGGTTCTTATAGAGTGTTGAGGAGGATTGGTACAGTTGTATATGAATTGGAGTTGCCTATGAATAGGAATATGGTTCGTCCGGTTCTTCATGCATCTAGGTTGAGAAGATGTGTTGGTGACTCAAGTGAGTGCTATAGAACATTTTGGGGTTGCGGGTGTTGTGGAGGATAAGTTGGTTTAAGAGAAGATCCCGGTGGATATATTGAATGGATGGATGGGAAGAGTTGATTAATAAGGATGTAGTGTTCGTTAAAGCCCTTTGGAGGAATCGTCAAGTCGATAGTGTCTCTCGGGGAGCCAAAGCAAGCATGGAGAAGCAACATCGTACCTCTTTCATTCTATTCAAGCTTATGATAATATGTCAAGTTCTTTTTTTGTGGTTCCAAATCTGATGTTTCAACCCTATGTCATTTGCATGCATTCATGTTTGTATTGACAAACTTCATGGTGATTTTAACACTTATGTTATGATTTTTGAAATGATGTTTAAGTGTATTGTTGCATCCTTATGTGGGCTGAAATTATCTTGTTTACATCTCTCATATACTTTTCTTTGACATTCGGGGACGAATGTTCCCAAGGGGGAGATATTGAAACGACTCCAAAAAAGTGCTCGAAAATGTGCCTCGGAAGTGGCCGAAATCGTAATTTCCATATATCTCAAAATCACTACAAAAAATACTTTAATAGTAGTAGTTTAAAATCAGGGGTCAATTTCAACCCCTGCAAATTACATTAAAAAGCAGGGGTTTTCTTAACTGATGCAAATAATATTGTTTAGCAGCAGTCAAAACCTCTAGTATTCCCAAAATGAAAATTAGCGCGTGACAAAAATATTTTTACCTTTTTATTTTGGCTTTCCTATTGTTTTTTCATAAATATTTTTCTAAAAATTTCCATAAGTAATTTTCTATAAGCACAAAACTTTATCTTTTCATAAAGCTTAATCTCAAAGATTTACATCAAAACTTCAGTTTGCTTCTCCAAAATCAAAGGTACCGCTTCTCCATAAATATTGCTTCAATTTGCTTCTCCATAATCAAAGGTACAACTTCAGTTCACAATCAAAGGTACAACTTCTCCATAAACTTTAAATTTTTCTTTGAAGCTTCTCCATAAAATTTGCTACGCAACTTTGTATTTTTCCATGGGCCGGTGACTGTACAACAAGCCGCCATTATTGCAACAGCCATCCCATACTTGCTAGGTAGGGGATGAATCAAATCCATTAGGGACCCCAGCTATCCGTTAAAGTTAAGTCCTCTATTATTTCAGGGACTCTATCAAGAGGAAGCCACAATGAGACGTAATGGTTCTAATCTTCACCTACGTTGGCTACGTAGTTTGACGAGTGCGAGTTGGACTAACTCTTACTCTTTTGGTGCTCGATACTCCTCCCATGAATCAATACTCATAAAATAATCCATCCAGTCAATACATCTCAATTGACTCATCTCAACTCAGCCTAATAAAGGCTCTCATCATTCAATTAGTCTCATAGAGACTCTAATCATCTTATCAATCAACATCTCAATTAATAACTCAAGGATTTGAACAATCATTAGGGAACAATCGAATAGACAAATCATTAGAGTTCATTCATGGAAACTCATGGGACTATCAAGTTCTATCAACTCATCATCATTCTCACATCACAATCACAATCTTTATCAACATTCTCAATCAAGGCTCTAGACTCAATCCCTATCTTCTTTCATGCAATCTTTAAGAAATAATAAGTAGGTTTTATGCAATAATTCATGTAAAACATTCAATTCAGGAAAATAAGTTTGTGATGATCAACATATGAAAATACATGTAAAAATCATGAACTTTTCAAGAAAATAATCAAGAATCATGCATGTAAACTCAAGAACCTTAAACTCTCATTTAAGACCACCTATAGGGCACATGATAGAACAATATCATGCTTTCTTTTAGCCTTACATACTTGGAAAGTTGATATTATAATCAAACTTCAATGAATACTAGCTTTCTTGGAGAAAATCTTCGATCTCGGTAGTTCTTTTAGAATGAAAGAACTTGGAAAGACATTGTTTGAAAAACTTCTCTTTGATTCTTGAATTCTTGATTTAGAATCTTTAGAGTTCTTGATGAACAACCATAATTCTTGAAGAAGAAGAGTCAAGAAATCCTTTCTTGAGATTCTTGAATTCGTTTTCTTGAAACCCTAGGTTATGATTTAAGGTTCCATTAGAAATTCATGAATATATGAAGAAATTCGGGTTGGATAGATTAAAATTTATGTAGAATAGCTTACCTTGAGGATGAATCCTAAAAAGTAATCCCAACTTGATGACTTTCTTGATGATTCTTGAGATTTTATGTTTAGGAGTGAAGGAGAGGATTTTTTATAATGAAAACTGACGTTTTATGCGTTTTCAGACCTTAAATAGACCCCAAAGGTTTTAGGATAAAAGTACCCTCAAAATAAAATATAAAACATCATTTATCTCATCCAGAAAGGGTCCGTTTGGATCTGCTACGCGCAGCCATCGCGCACCTTTAGACAGCTCCGCAGGTCTGCAGTAAAATGGTTATAACTTTCTACTCTGAACTTGGATTAAGACGAAATTAGATGTGTTGGAAAACTAATTTGAATATCTTCGATTTAATACATTATGGATTACCTAACTCATTTTATGTTAGGAGATATGGTCATTTAAAGTTGACACTTCTATCAACTCATACGAAAACTTAGTTGGTAGGAATTCTTTGGAATTGACTTGATGTAAAAGATCTCTTATATTCGTTTATTGAACTTAAAAGGGGGTTGGGAATTAATAGGAATGCCCCTCAAATGATTTAAAATTTGAAACAAAAATATAAGTGTGTATCTGCTACAGGTCCGCATCGCGGCTCTGTCACGCATCCTCATTGGAACTTGATTTTGGATCGAAAAATTATTTTTTGATTTGATGGCTCTAAAATTCGAACAAGATTATTTTTCCACTCAATTTGCCATGCTGATTGCATATCCAGTCTCGAATTCACAAATGGAGCATGGGTAAATGTGTTATGTGCACATCTCTATTCTAGGGGTATTTTGGTAATTTTATCGAGTGTTACATTAATGTAGGTCTATTACAAGTAGAGGGAGAAGAAGAATTGTTACATGGTATGCCTACTTTAAATAACAATGATTTATTTGAGTTGCTTAAAGATGGAAGTCAAGAATTTTATGAAGGCTCCAAGTACTCAAAGTTAGAATTTTTGTTGAAGCTTTATTACATAAAGTGTTTGTCTGGATTAAGTGACAAGGGAATGACTATGAAACTTGATCTACTTAGGGATGCATTCAATTTTGCAAAGATCTCTGATTCTTTTTATGAGGCCAAGAAAATTATCAACAAATTATGTCTCGATTATATCAAGATAGATGCTTGTCCAAATGATTGTATGTTGTATTGGAAAGGTGATGCTAATGCCAAAACATGTAAGTATTGTCACACTTCCATATGGAAGCCTAAGAAGAGCAACAAAGATCATACACTTACTACAAGTAAGAAGAAGCAGAAGAAAAAGCCTGTAAAATTTTTGCACTATTTCCTATTAAAACCAAGATTACAAAGATTGTTCATGTGCTCTAAGATTGCAGAGCATATGAGATGGAATGCAGAGGATGATAACAAAGATGAAATCTTACGGCATCCTAGAGATAGTAAGGCACGGAAGAGGTTTGATACAACATTTCTTGAATTTTCTTCTGATCCTCAAAATGTCTGCTTAGCTCTAGCTAGTGATAGTTTCAATCCTTTTGGAACAATGAGTACTAATTATAGCGTTTGGCCTGTGATTGTGTCTGCTTAGGTCTAGCTAGTGATAGTTTCAATCCTTTTGGAACAATGAGTACTAATTATAGCGTTTGGCCTGTGATTGTGGTTCCATACAACTTTCCTCATTGGTTGTGTATGAAACAACCAAATTTCATTCTCTTAATGATCATTCCAGGTCCACGTGTGCCAGGAAATAACATAGATGTATATTTACAACCCTTTATTAAGGAGTTGAATGAGTTAATGGGGAATCTACACTTTCCTCCTCATTTTTCATTTCCTTACTTAGATTAATATTCATTTTACAATGTAATGGTACCATTTGGGCAAGAAAGGATGAAAGAAAAGACTCAAGGAGCATTATGTCTGTATTTAGCCGAAAAATGATGTTGTCCGAATGCATATGGGCAATTAGTGCCATTGATCAATATACTTTTCACTGTTAGAAATATTGATTTGTCGATGAGCCAGTTAATATGGGATGGTACTGAATTTTGGTGAGTGATGCTAGAAAATCTAGGCTTGAAAAAGATGTAATGTCATGAGAACATAGTATGTATAAATATTCCAAAGGACAAAAGTCTATTATATTTCGATGGACCATCCATGTGCAATGTTTGGTGCATGTTAGTTTACTTTCCTTTGAGGCATCCACGGTGATGGGGTTAGTTTTTATGCGAAATATTCTGGTTTGTTTTTGTTTTTACTAGACTTAGAATTGTCTGAAAACTAGTTGGTGATTGAAGTGTGACTGATTGATACATCTGGTTACCTGTTGATGAATATAGTGGTGGTGGTGTGTATGTTGTTAGAATTCTCTTAGTTTTTGTTCCACCACAGGATATGATCTTTTGTGCATTAGTGATTCAATGGATTTTATCTTGACCAATCATTTTGAAATTTAGTTAAATGAAGCTGGATTTCATAATCATTATATTACATATATCTTTTCCTGTAACCTCGGTCTCCTGGTAACTCTTTACCCTGAGTTATGGTTGACAACATATATACTGCTAGTAACCAGTGGGGGTATCTTGATAGGTGTTGTTCACGAAAACATAGTCGACATTCATCGCAAGAAGCCATTAACAGGGTAAAGAGTGCTTTTCTAGAGAACATTTATTAGAGATGATTAGAATATAGCTGTGTTAGTGAGTTATTTCAAACTGAAAGGGATTTTCTTCTCTGGTATTTTAATATTTGGTTGCATCAGAGGTGATATGTATAATTATGAATCAGGTAAGTGCTCTTGATTCAGCGCACCTTATATGTTGGTGGGAAGTAACACGTACCCCTTATAATTAGTCAAGGAGCACACAAGCTAACCTAGACATTATGATTATTCAAAATAAAAAGGTGTAGGTGTAGTCTTTTGGTAGATCAACATGTTTGCTACTTAGCTACGAGTCTATGGAGAGTTATACTTAATTTGCCAAAAAATCTATCTCAAATTTTAATGTATCACCTTCACACAAACGATAACAGTTAATACTTTTTGGTGACTGGAGTTGCTCTTTCGTTTTCACTTTTAGTATCCAGTGGGTAGTGGGCAGGATGAGAAAGGGTATAAGGAGTTCATTCTTCTTGAAACAGACTAAAAAGAAAAGTAGTTCATTTTTTATGCCTTAATGTGGGTCTTGATTTTTGTGCATATTAAGTGCTGGGAGAAAAATGAGTGAAGATAGGGAAGACTGTGGAATCAGTGGCTATTTTGAGCTAAGAAGAATTATCTGCTAATGCTGGACCACCAGAGATTCCAACCACTTGTTCAATATTCTTTTGGTTGTGTTCAACAAATTCCAGTTTTGATGGACAAGTTGCAATTTACTTGTTCTTTGCCTTTCAGTTTCTGTGAGCATTACTGCCAAGTTGTGCCATTCTATAATGGGAAAAGAAACACATAGACAACTTTTATGTCAAACAGTTCCTACTATGGTGGAGTACTATTTTGGGTCTCCAAAATCTTTGTTGTAATACTCTCCCAAACCAAAATAAGTGATAATAAGACATGGTCCTAAAATAAAATATAGCTTTAGGCCTTCAACCCAAAAGATAATATTGTTTCCAATCATACCTTTATTCCTCTGTTAATATCCTCAGACAGACGGTCAAGTTGAGCGCATTATTCAAACACTTGAAGATATGTTGCAAGATTATGCACTGGACTTTAAAGGTAGTTGGGTGGATCATTTGCCACTTATTGAATTTGCAAATAATAATAGCTACCACTCGAGTATCAAGATAGCGGCAAGAAAGGATGAAAGAAAAGACTCAAGGAGCATTATGTCTGTATTTAGCCGAAAAATGATGTTGTCCGAATGCATATGGGCAATTAGTGCCATTGATCAATATACTTTTCACTGTTAGAAATATTGATTTGTCGATGAGCCCATGAAGAAACTTAGGGTAATACAACAATGGCTAGAAACAGCTCGAAGCTATCACAAATCATACGCGGATGCTAGGAGGAGAGGACTGGAATTTTCAGTAGGGGATTGGGTATTTTTAAAGGTGTCTCCAATGAAAGGGGTTATGAGGTTTGGTAAGAAAGGAAAACTGAGCCCACGTTATATAGGGCCATATCAGATTATTAAGAGGTTCGAGCAAGTTGCATATAAACTAGAGCTACCCTAAGAGCTTTCAATGGTTCATCCAGTTTTTCATGTCTCGGAGAAACCAACAAGCAGAAGACATAACATGGGAGGCCGAGGATGAGATGAAATCAAAATACCCTTACTTATTTAAAGCTAAATAGGAAGTCCAACATACAGAATTGGGACACTAATAGGTAGGTGTGATTGAATACTTAGTGTGTTGTCAAAAGTTTGTATAAAGGTTTAAGCTATCCAATTGTGCTAACAGTCGAAGATGAATGTTCCTAAGGGGGGAGGATGTAACACCCCATATCTTACAATACTAGTACTATACAAATGAAACGTGATATGACTTTTCAAATTAGCGCAAATTTTTAAAAGTTCTTGAATCTCAAATTAGAGGGCGAGATGTATGTCTAACATTAAAGAGGGTTGAGTGTAAATCAATTTTAAGTCAAATTGAGGAGATCACAACCTTAAACAAGGTAAAAGAAGTGAGGTGCTTGTAGGACTTAGGAAGCTAGCAGGTGAGTCACCAACATGCTTAGCTTAAATATGCTAGCTAAATGAAGACAAGACCTGACGTCAAATCTGCCCAAATCTAGTAATGAATAAAGTTCGTGTTAAGAGTGTAAAATTAGCCCATGTTTTACCATCCTAAATGGACAATACTTATAGCCCAAGATGAATAATAAAAGGTCCCAAGTACATCACAACCCACTTGATTAATTGGGCCCAAACTAAGTGAAGAGAAATTAGGAAAATGAGCAGCCAAGGCCCATCAACTTTGAGACCCATTTAAGCCCAAGTGAGAGGCCCAAGCTGTTGCATCACTAGCTTATTAATATGTGTTGATATATGGTCAAAATCTCAAGAGAAAGACAGCCAAAAGAGTCCCTTTAAAAGGGCTTAAAAACAGTCCCTTAAGTCATTTCACTTTGGAACAATTTTCAGCTTTCCTAAAGACTCTTTTTTCTCTTTACTTCACTTCACAAGGCAGCCAATAAAATCCTTTTGGGTTCTTGAAAGAAAAGTGCATCTTTAAGGCTAAGGTAAGTGAAAATATCCATGTATTTTTTATACTTATCCTATGACAAACAAGAAGTATATGCTAGTTATGCTTGTGAACAAAGGTCGAACAACATGTGCTTAGAAAGTTGCTACATACTAGCCTTTTTTTTAGTGACTTCTTTATGGTTTGTAGGCTAGATTATGAAGAGAAGTTGAAGTTCCTAACATGGTTTAAGCTATAGATATTAATATAAGGTTTCTGCCCTGATTTTGTTTCACTTAATAACTAGTTTTATTGTGTTATCTTAAGTGTGATTTTGATTGGGACTTGGGGGCTGATGGATGGAAGGCTATTGCCTCACATCCTTCATGACTGCTTTGGTGCTATTTTGGGACTATTTTAAGGCTGTTTTTATGTATAGATATGTTGAGGACAGTTTGGTTAAAGTCCGGATAGTTTTGAATTGTTGACGACGAGATATAGGGAAATGGCGTAAAGTTGTGCTACCTGATTACATGTCGTGTGAAGTTGGTGTGTGCAGTGAATTGTGGACTATTTTTAGTATGTTACAAACCTAAACTAGGTTGTATACACCATGTATATAGAATGGGTAATAGACACATATGCTTAGGGGTGGAAGGGATGAAATAACGTCGTTGGTCGATGCTTACGGGTTGCTGCCCAAAGTTTATTTTTACATTAGATTAGACTACCAAGAAGTGTTTCTTAGCTGCTAATACCAGTGTTAATGCCTATATATTGTAGGTAAATATTTAAGGGGAAAGGAGGTTACTCCGAGGTAATAACAAGGTCATATATCGACGTATGTAAGTCTACTCGATTTCGTATTACTTGGCATGAAATCTAGATTCTTCCTTGGCACATAAAGGCACTTACCAACTCCAACACAACTATTAACCGTGTCTCAACTCTTTTGACATGTTCATACGCTCCCATACATAGTCACTTTCAAATCTGCATACATACTTGAATACCAAGTTACATGGGTTCTTATTGCTAAATAAAGTTCATGAGTTGTTTCATCTCATATGCATTTCATTAGTTGTGTAATGTACTCTTTTCATTGTTGTATTACCTTGTATGATTATTTACATGTCACATATTACATCTACAGTCCTACAGCTCCAATATTGTGACCCCTAAAAGAATCATCTCAAAGGTAATTAAAAGGTAAAGTATATTGCTTATTGATGAGTGGTAACCCGAGGGGTGAAAGAATCACCTAGCCAGGGTCAATCCTATCACGGGAGGTAGCCCAAGGGGTGAACGAAAAATCCTAGCCAGGGCCGATCCTGATATAGATTTACTATTGATCAGTTGGTCATTTGTATTACTTGCTGTGCACAGATTATTCAGTAAAGGTAAAGTAATAAAAAGAACATAAAGTACATGATTCCACAGTATGACTAAAGGTGGTCTCTTATCCTACACCAGTGCATAGTTTCAGTTGAGTTGTTACTTCATATACAGTATTTCCTGTGTTATATATTCAGTACATTATCTCATACTAACGTCCCTTATGGGGGACCTTGATTTCATGCTGCAGGTACAGGTGCTAGTAGTGCTCCCCAGTAGGAGTATAGGATATCCATCTGCTGTTACCAAGCTCCAGGTTGCTTCGAAGCTTTTTGTGTCTAGAGTTTATATTTTTGAATTATATTGTTCATCGAGGCGGGGCCTAACCCAACCCTTATCAGATACTTTTTCTTATCTAGAGGCTTTGTAGACTATGAAAATCAAAGTGTGGTCATGTCTCATACTTTAGACAATGTGGCCCTAATGGCCTAGCCATATGTATTTCCTTTTGGCTTGTTCTTGCTGCTTACTTTCTTAAAGGCATATTGAATGAAGAAATCCCTTATAATATGTTTAAAAACAGTCCCTTAAGTCATTTCACTTTGGAACAATTTCTTGTTCTTGCTGCTTACTTTCTTAAAGGCATATTGAATGAAGAAATCCCTTATAATATGTATAGAAAGTGTATGGATACAAGTTGGTTCTCCTGAGCCTTATTGGCAACGGGTGCCAGTCGCCTTAACGGGACTTTGGGTGTGACAAATTTGATAGATCATGGTCACCTAATTCTTTTTGTGCTAAGAGATATGACCATTTAAAGTTGACCCTTCGATCGGTTCTTGTGAAAATCTTAGCCAAAGGAATTCCTTTGAACTTGACGAAGAAGACCCATGATGGCCCCAAACAAAATAAATAACCTTGGACTGAGGGCTTGAAAGTGAAGTTATATTGTGCTTGAAGATCCCATACTTAGAATTTTTTTCAACGAAGTCATCCATACGGAGGGGCTACATGGGTCACACAAGGCCACATGGTCCATGTGATTGCCTGTACCACTACATATAGAAAATTCTTCACGGCAATGTTCTAAGATGGTGATCTAATACTTAGAAAATTTTCACTCTAGCACCTATATGGGGTATCTCATGGACCATGAAGGGTCATACGGTCTGTGAGATGGTCCGTGCCACTTTACTTGGGCTCAAAACTGTAGAGTCTCAAACCCAAGGCTACTAGACAATCCACCACACGGTCCATATGGTCTCACATGGCCTGTGCGGGTCCAATTGTTGTATGCCTTGGTCTAAAACTCCACACTAAGACCCTCACACCCCACATAAGGCCAAGGGCTACTTCAAAGAGGCTCCATACGATCTGTATAGCCTCACGGACTGTGAGGACTTTCATGGAGTGTCATCTTGGTCCAAAACTTTCTGGAACTAAATTTTCAAGCTCCAATGAGGTCGTACAAAATCTTGGTCCTTATAGTTTGTTCTTAGAATCAAACAATAGTTTGTTAGGTACCAAACAATGTTTTGTTAGGAATCAAATAACGTTTTGTTGTAATTCATATTGAAATATTGATTATGTTGAAATGAAGTCCTCATTTTGTTCAATTGGTACATTATCTTCTCTTTTATGTCAATCGCCTAGTTTAGTTAGTTTCAGTATATCTTCTCTATAATTGAATCTACCGCAACAAAATAAACAAAAAATATATGAAAGATTTTAATTTTTAGTAAGAAAAAATGACACATGACATTTTTGAATTGGTGTTTAAAAGCTAAAATTGGCAATTCACGCGCGACAGCTACGTGAATACAAACATATGAAGAAAAGGAGTCAAAATAACATATTTACAAAGAAGTTTAATGCTTTTTTTGTGGGGGGGGCTAATAAGACACCCATAAAGTTAAAATGTCTTTTTGAAAATTTGAGACGACTTCAGCAGCGACTTTGGCTCCATTAAAAAAAAAGTAGAACATATTAAACAATCAATATCACTGTAGAATTCAACAATGCAAATAAAATACTAATAAAATACAAAAACTTTCTTTATTTTCTCAAATTTCATGCTAAGTCAAAATCATACAAATAAAATAAAACAAAGAGAGTAATATGTATGAGATTTTTAAAATTGTGCGCTTATTAAAATAAAATAACCGCATATATTTAACTATTCCATCAAAGTAATATACTTTCATATTTTTTATTTACATATACGGTATCTATTTTAATAGTAAATACTATATATTTTCTCTTTTTATGTATAATTTATTTTATTTAACATAGTACACACCTGCAAAGTACGCACATAAACTAGTTCAATCATACAAATGAACGTCCTTTTCAAACAATCTATTTTATTTTGTTCTTTTCAGACAATCTAAAAAGGAGAAATAAGAAAAAATGGACTATATTAATTATGAAAAGTTAAATCTGTTAACATGAGCTAATTAGAGGCATCCGTCAACGATTCATTACTAGTTTGTTATATAATACTCCCTCCATCCCAATTTAGTTCTCAGAGTAAAAATTGACACATCCCTTAAGAAAAAATTAATAAAAAGTATAATATTCTTCAATCATTATGGGAATAAGTCTCTATTAATGGACTATTTGTTATGGAAATGTGGACTTCACAACATCCCACATGGAAAAGAAGATTTGAAGAATG